>OZ010670.1:43862720-43962720 GCA_963932185.1 Troglohyphantes excavatus | reverse complement strand
TAGATAGATAGATAGATAGATAGATAGATAGATAGATAGATAGATAGATAGATAGATAGATAGATAGATAGATAGATAGATAGATAGATAGATAGATAGATAGATAGATAGAGATATTGATGTATATATTCGAACATAGATAGATAGCAAATAGAAAAACTGCGGTCTAAATTTATACTTCACTGTTATTCGACAGTTTACAAAGAAACCCATGACTAATAATCTATGAGTATTTAGTTTATTTAGAATCTAATTGAAGATGTGGGTGGAAGAACCAGACAGCTCCAATTTTTCGCAATTGTTCAGGAAGACAAAAGTCACGTTAAAAATATTTAACGTTTTTCCCAAATTTATAAACTTTGAGTAAAACGTAAAAAAAAAATTCCTCTATCACAGCCCGGTTTTTACTTTTTCCACCCTTTGCCTTGTTTTTTATTGAAAATATAATGAAGCTGTCTGTTTTTTTACACCTAAAAATTCCGGATATCCGGGGCTAGTCTAACAAAAAAAAATCCTTGTAGATACTTCTTCAAAATCAAGAGTGCGACTGCAAACTTCAAACAGCAAAATAATATTCGTTTCATTTAAGAGTTATATTGAATATACTCGTATATTATACTAGCAATATGGCCCGGCGTTGCTCGTGGTCACTTTGCGCAGTAAGAGCTGCGCGATTTTGTCTTATTAGCGTAGCCATGGCATATCACTCTCTGTGCACTGTGAAAAATAAATTTTATCCAAATCCAGATTTATTAAATAACTTTGAGTATTTTTTGAGATACTTAAATCTATTTTTATGTTCACGACTTTACATGCTATTGCGACTACCTACTATTTAAACTGATGTTTTTGTAAAATGTTTCTTTTTGTGAAATAAAAATTCCTAAAAGAGTTTTAAATTGCATATTTTTTGTAAATATTTGAAGTATCTCCTCTCCCCTCCCCTTCCCTGTAAACAATTTTAATTTTTCCTACGTCAACTTTAATTTGCATTAAAGCTCGATTTTTTTTATGCGGAATCTCCAGAGCAAAACTTTATTCTGCAATTTTTCCAAATTTTTTTTTAATGTAATATGCTTTATATAATGCAAACTAACAAATAAACTATCAAAGACAACTTTGTTTAACATTTTCTACTTTTGAATTCTGTTTAAAGTGTTTGAAAAATTTTGAGAATTTTATTGTTTTACACTGAAGAAATTTGAAGATATTTCCATCACGTGACACGAATTCCTAAATTTAACAAAAAAAAAATCGAATAAAGTTTCAAAAAAAAATTACAGTTGTTTTAATTGTAATACTCTTAATTTTATCATTTCTGGGAAAGGCGCTGGGCACCCTGTGAAGTAGCACTCGTCGCACATCCCTCTTCTTATAGCTATAGTCATTGCTTACAGCCATGGCCAACTAGACTGACAAGGCCAAGTAAGCTTCGAAGTCACGTGATGTGACGTCAATTTAGTCGTCTGACGATCGACGATCCTGAATTTGAACGCGGTCTGTTTTGCTGTTTCTTTCGCTTGTTTACAAACATCAATATTTTCAAATTTGACTGATAGATGCTGTTTCTACTTGTAATTCCAATTATGATGGACATAACGTTTATGTTTCCGTCTTTCTTTTTCCTAAAAATGACAATTTGAAAGATTTTTTTGTCAAAAACATTCCTCGCAAAGACTTTAGGCCTACTACGAGAAGTGTGGTGTGCGAAAAGCTTTTCGCTGAAGACGACGTGATTTGTTTCGACGTGCTACCCATTAAGGGAGAAATTATACAGATGAAAAGCGATCGCCCTAAATTAAAACGTGGCGCAATTCCCACAATTTTTCCTGGCTGACCTGCATATTTTACAAAAAAAGAATCGACAGTGAAAAGAGCGAGCCGCGACTCAAAGCTACAAAAGTAGATGGGACTTTGCTGAAAACGTTTTTACAGAACGACCAAAATATCTTCCTATGATGAATTGGTAAAAGGTGTTGAAGGAAAGGTTCAATTGCCAAAGGATGTTAAAGTTGTAATTTCTGAAAAAAAACTGCATTTTGTTTATAAATTTGGATTCTACACGGACCATTTCCAAGAGTGTTAAAATTACTTCAGATTTTAGTGTGTTTGTTTACATTGGTGAAATCGAGGCTGCCAAAGATTTTCAACATTTATTGGAAAGCAATAAACTGAAGACAAGAAAAATTAGTGAACCTTTTAGTAGATGAAATTCACATCAAACGAAAAGTGTCTTACAAGGGAACTTGTCTCGGATCAAAAAATCCACAAAGTAACCAGCAGCAAGCCATTCTGTGCAAGCTTTTAGGATTTCATCGTGTTTCTCCAAATACAAAGGAAGTAGTTGTATTAGTTCCTGTGTGTTCAATGACAGCCCAGGATTTAATGCGATTAACCAAACAAGCTTTACAAACATTACACGAAGCTGATTTCGAAGTACTTTCAATAATTTAAGATAATAACAGTGTAAATAGAAATATGTTCACTTCGATGGCAGAATGCTCATTCTTTTAGGATGTCATCGTGTTTCTCCAAATACAAAGAAAGTAGTTGTATTAGTTCCTGTATGTTCAATGACAGCCCAGGATTTAATGCGATTAACCAAACAAGCTTTACAAACATTACACGAAGCTGATTTCGAAGTACTTTCAATAATTTAAGATAACAGTGTAAATAGAAATATGTTCACTTCGATGGCAGAATGCTCATTCTTTTAGGATTTCATCGTGTTTCTCCAAATACAAAGAAAGTAGTTGTATTAGTTCCTGTGTGTTCAATGACAGCCCAGGATTTAATGCGATTAACCAAACAAGCTTTACAAACATTACACGAAGCTGATTTCAAAGTACTTTCAATAATTTAAGATAATAACAGTGTAAATAAAAATATGTTCACTTCGATGGCAGAATGCTCATTCTTTTAGGATGTCATCGTGTTTCTCCAAATACAAAGGAAGTAGTTGTATTAGTTCCTGTATGTTCAATGACAGCCCAGGATTTAATGCGATTAACCAAACAAGCTTTACAAACATTACACGAAGCTGATTTAATAGAGGAAGAATGAAAACCCCGTTTTCTAATGTAGTGTTTTCACTTTCTGTACGTTTTGTAATTTTTTAAAAACTAATTTCTTCTGAATAGGAAAAACTATACATGTCATATAACATTAAACAACATGCACTATTGGTTAAGTTAAGTGAATTATACTTAGTTGTGTATTTTATTTTACAAATATTTATTGTGAATGCAAAATTTGCTTGTCATTTAAACATTATCTAATGTTTTGAATTTTAACATTTTCTAATGTTTGTCTAAACAATTATGCAAAGAATAAATCCAATCAATGTGTTCAAAAAAACAGAATCAGTAGAAAAGAGCGTTAAAAATATTACAAGTAAGTAAATCAAAATCAGTTGGAGAGTGTAATAAACGAAAACT
Organism: Troglohyphantes excavatus; assembly: GCA_963932185.1. Taxonomy (NCBI): domain Eukaryota; kingdom Metazoa; phylum Arthropoda; class Arachnida; order Araneae; family Linyphiidae; genus Troglohyphantes; species Troglohyphantes excavatus. The sequence continues at coordinate 43,959,283 of OZ010670.1, read as the reverse complement.
TAAAAAGTTTCAAAATTAAGATGTATAGCGTTAACACCAGTTACTTTTGGCAAATTAAATTTAATGCTATAATCATGTAGTTTATCTTGTTTACGGTTAATGTTTTTGATTTTATTTCTTTGAAAGTAAGTACCTTTTGTAATAATGAAATCTCTATCTAAGTGTTACTAATGCATCCTTAAAAAAGTGTTTTGTCACAAATCTGCAATTGTGTATAAAGTAACATCAAATATTTCTAGCAGCACACTATAGGAATATTCGAAATTAAAATATGACCTGTTCTCAAAATACGTATATAATTTGTAAAGTAAACCTTTCTTAAGAATAGAGGAACGTTGAAAATATTTAAAACGTTAAAGTTGTTGCTTTTAGTTAACCACAATAACAGGTTTTACCGTAAAAGTAATGTATATATAACTTTGAAGTGTTATTAAAGTGTTTTACACAACTCGAATGGTATTTATACAATTTATCCTGCACCGAAAGTCATTTAGTAACATAAAATTAAAAAAGACTCAAAATGTTTTTATTTTGAATGTTATGACAAAAATTAGAAATTACTCTATATGCTTAACTCATTTTTTATATATTGTATGCAAAGCTTTCGTGTTTTATATAGGTTCTTGTATATTGTTAGCTTTAATTTTTTTAATTTGAATAGTTATGATTTGTAAACTTTTTTAAATTTAACAATAAATAGATACTTGATGTGTGAATTATCAGTTTCTATATAGATTTAGATATTTTCTTTTATATTTACATAAACTGTAGAAGGAAACAGCAAACATTTAGTAAAGTATTTAAATTTTATTAACTTGTGGAATTATTTGTCAGTACATAAAACAGACAATATATGTAATATAAAATTAATTGTATAGTTAACAATTTAATATTTTTCTTTTTTTATATATTCAAAATATTTGTTAAATAAAAATTATCCTTTACACTTTATATTTGTAAATATGCTATTAAGTAAAACAATTATTTTTATTAAACATATTCTACAAAAAAAAAAAAAAGTTTTTATTTTCAAAAATATAATTAAATGTATATTACCATCACAAGTGTTCTTTCAGTTAATTTAAAATGTTTACATTTTTGGAAAGTGCAAAAGTATTTTAAAGTTCGTTATTTTTATAAATATTCTATTAAAAAAATTATTAGTTTTGTTTAAGTAAACTGATAAGTTAAACTGATGTTTTTTTTAAATATACTAGAAAAATAATTATGATTTTTCCATTGTAATTTTTCTCTATGAAAAAATGTAAAAGTCATGACATTTTTGGAAAATGCGAGTTATTTCTTTTAATTAAAATAAGTTCTCATTAAATTGTGTTTCTCAAGCTTACATTTTCAAATGTATTGTATGAAATATAGAAATAATTTTTATACAAACAAAATGTTACAACTTATAATCTTCAGAAGACAGGAGCGCGCTACGCAACCATATGCCGGCCGCTTAAAATTCAGACGACTAATGTGACGTCACGAAAAGCTTACACGGCCTTCTCTCAGTCTAGTTGGCCATGTTACAGCTGTCTGATTCTTGCACCTATCGAAAAAAGATTTTTCTTTATAGGAATAAGTGAAAAGAGTATAAATGAGAAAATGGTCCCACCCACGCCTTCAATTGTTTTTATACTTTATTGACATAAATAATAAAAGTCTTATAGTTTAGGAAAGTGGACACATTCAAATTTCAAAACCCCTTCCAATAATTAAAACGAAACTGCATACACCAAAAACAAACAGAACACAATTTCTATTACAACTATTTCCTTTGTTTTATTTTTGATATACATTTATAAATAGCAAATTTTTTTTTCTAAAACTTAATACTTATACTTTTGTAAATATAAATATTTTACTAGTTTAACCAAATTAGGATAGAGCTTTCATTAAACAAATGTTGACGAATGAACAGAACAAAGACTATGTAATTACTTAAAGATTGTGTATTTCAAAGGCTGTTGTTAGACTTCTGCATCGCATGAACTCTTTTGTACTTGGCAAAATGTTTGATATTCATGTTACTTTTATGGAATAGTTATATCAAGTTTCTATTATTTATTTTTTAAGATGTTTTCTTTATTATGTTATTTTAACCTTTAGGATAGATAATTATAATTTTTTTTAAAAAGTTATGTGTGAAGATGGATATTATCCTCAGTATCCCAAACATAAATTTAGCGGTTTATGGAATTTGTCAAATGATTTTCTAAAACAAAATAAGAATTTTACGGAATTTCAATTCGAATATATTTTTAGATTAATAATATACTTTTTGGTTCTTGCTGAACAAAATGGGTAATTTTGTATGCTTATAAAAAGCAGTTTAACTATAATACTATTAATTCAATTAGATTAAAATTTGTATGGGTAAAAAATATTTAAAAAAAGAATAAATCACAATGTTTTCTGCATTTAGAAATAAAAATTATAATTGTAGAATTTTATGTTAATAAGTTCGCAGTATAAACCTTTTTTAAACAGTTCTCTAGATACAATCACCAAATTTTATTTCTAAGTAGAATACATTGTAATTAAACTACTGAACCTAATTTAATATTGAATTTGGACTACAAAAAAAATACCATACTTTTTTGCACAAAAACGTTTCCGTTTACTTTTTGACTAATATTTTCGCATATTTTTGTTATATTCTAGTTAAATAACTAAAATTTAGGTTTAACATTTTGATTTTACACTAAATTAATGGTACATGCGATTTCGTTTAGAGAAAAGCGTACCAAAAGGTGAAAAAAAACCATTTGTTGAAAAACGTAATATCAATGGTAATTCTAAATTGATTTTTTTGAATTCACCTGCAAAGATTTCTCAACTATTTAAGATCAATGAGTGGACGCAATATTGGCTTTATTTTAAGAAATATATTTTTTTTTTAATTCAAATAGTGACTTTTTCCAAAAGGAGAAGTTTGTTTAAAATTTAATTTCGAACTTTCTATAAATTAATATGTTAATTTTTTTCAAAAACAGTATCAAACGATAGGTAATGACATTATAAACCTCATAAGCTATAAACTGAGAATCCGATTTTTTTAAGATTTTTAACTGCACTCACTGTCTCCTTAATGAGATATATTGATATCCAGGTAATGTAATATGTTTAATCAAAGTTAGATAAAGAACTAAAGAAAGAAGAAAAAAAATTATGTATAAGAACACACAATTCTCTTTCAATTTGTAGAACAAGGATCAAAAGAACAGGTCGTCATCACAGGCTAAAGAAAGAAAAAGGTTTTTTCATGTTTAACAACACTCAATTCTCTTTCTATTTGAAGAACAGGGATCAAAAGAACAGATCTACAGAAAAGGCTAAAGAAAGAAAAATGTTTTTTATGTATAATAACACGCAATTCTCATTCAATTTGAAGAACAGAGATCAAAAGAACAGTTCGTCAGAACAGGCTAAAGAAAGAAAAAGGTTTTTTTATGTTTAACAACACTCAATTCTCTTTCAATTTGAAGAACAGAGATCAAAAGAACAGATCGTCAGAACAGGCTAAAGAAAGAAAAAGGTTTTTTTATGTTTAACAACACTCAATTCTCTTTCAATTTGAAGAACAGAGATCAAAAGAACAGATCGTCAGAACAGGCTAAAGAAAGAAAAAGGTTTTTTTATGTTTAACAACACTCAATTCTCTTTCAATTTGAAGAACAGAGATCAAAAGAACAGATCGTCAGAACAGGCTAAAGAAAGAAAAAGGTTTTTTTATGTTTAACAACACTCAATTCTCTTTCAATTTGAAGAACAGAGATCAAAAGAACAGATCGTCAGAACAGGCTAAAGAAAGAAAAAGGTTTTTTTATGTTTAACAACACTCAATTCTCTTTCAATTTGAAGAACAGAGATCAAAAGAACAGATCGTCAGAACAGGCTAAAGAAAGAAAAAGGTTTTTTTATGTTTAACAACACTCAATTCTCTTTCAATTTGAAGAACAGAGATCAAAAGAACAGATCGTCAGAACAGGCTAAAGAAAGAAAAAGGTTTTTTTATGTTTAACAACACTCAATTCTCTTTCAATTTGAAGAACAGGGATCAAAAGAACAGGTCGTTGTTTTGATGAATGCGAGTCGTCACTCGACTCTGCAGGGTTAGTACGTTTTGGTATAAGTATAATAGCATAATACAATAATTTTTTTTAATCTTTATCGTTTCTTACCGTACTCAGGTAAGCAGTAAACCTTTAACATATAAATTAGTTATTATAAATTAAAGTAAAATATGTTTGAAATATTAGCTACGATATAACTAAAACATAACATAAAATTTTATTAAAAGTAATAATTATGCACTTTAACACTTAATCAAAACGTTTATGTGATCAACATATTCTTATCCTAATTGTTTATCTTGGAAAATAGATCATATTACAATATTATACAGCAAACAAATTAGCCCATAATTTAATACTTGGAAGTTATAAGGTAACTTCAAACTAAACTGCTCCGTGGCATTTTAGAAATTATATCGTATTACTAAATATATCCACTGCCTTTATATATAGTTTTTTCATAGAAATTAAAGGCAAAAACCTTAATCGTTGCTTCTTCTACAGATTTTTCTTAAGGAATATACAATAAAGCGTCTAATACGAAATAACATTGAATGTATTCCTTTTACAGATTAATAAGTGCATTTTTTAAAACTAAATAACTTTTGTAGTATATTACTGAGCAAGTACCTTACAATAAATATGTAACTTTAATTTGTGCATTTCTAAACTTTTGATGGATGGGAAATATATGGAAACACTTAATTTGTTTTTATTTAAGAAAGTTTAATTTATATTTCCAACGCAGACATATTATATTCGTTTTTAACGAAAGTATCGTATATATTATTTATGTAGTAAAAGTCCCTTTTACGACCTTTAGACACACTGAATCTTAACACACGAGGTGACAAAAGAAAGAGAATTTCATGGACCAATGACAAATCTTACTTTCCTCTCATAAATATTTTAAAAAAAGTTAAAAAATGCGTATAAAATAATTATTTTTAAAGTATTTTTTTAAACAAGCCAAGGATAGTGCTGCCACCTGTGAACAGACCGTTTGGTGCACGGTATATATATATATATATATATATATATATATATATATATATATATATATATATATATATATATATATATGAGAGAGAGACATCAGAAATCTCCTTTAATTTTCACAAAAAAACAAATAACAAAATGTAAAAATGCAATTATTTATATTTTTGACACTAACATAAAATTGTAATTTTGTAAAATTGTAAAATTTAATTAAATTTAATCTAATTAAATTTTGTAAAATTTAATTGATCATAAAATCATAAAATTGTAAAATTGTAAATGACAATGATTCTTAATATAATTTGATTACTACTATGTAAATCTTAAATAAGTAAAATGTACATAATGAATCTACATCTTCAGAATAAATAAGACCTATAACATTATTTAATTGTTTCCTAATACTTTAAACCCAGTTTTCTATGCATTTTTTCTTAATTCTCATTTCTCCCAAACACTCAAGAATAAGTAAACTAGATCGTCTGAGATTCTTCCAGTAAATAGATAATCGAAACTCCTCCTTCCCAATATGCGCATGCGCATCGGAGAACTGTTTCGAGGTTTAGTCGTGAAAGTGCAACAGATTGGTAGTCGTTCGCTAAAAAGATTCAGAACCGTCTGAAAGTGTTCCACAGAATTTTCGTTCTCCACGGTATTCGAAGTTGATCTTCGCTGATTGGACTGGTGCAAAGTGGAGTTGAAGAGTTTTCTGCTGGCTTTTGTTGAAATGGAAGGTTTGTTATATTTTAATTTTGATATTGGCAAGGCGATGTTTATTTGCGGTTTTTGAAAGTTTTAGAAGTTTTAGTGTGAATGTTTATTTATGGGATGTTTTAAAATATGTTTATTAAACGAAATGTTACAATTAAAATGTTTCCGCATGAAAATCTTTTAATATGTTGTTTTACAATTAATTTTTAAACGAATATTTATGTTTAGAAGGATAATCTTTATTTTTTTAAATATTTTTTAAGTTACATTAAATACTGTCTTTGAATTGGCAAAATCCAGTATAGTTTTACTGTAGTTTAAAAATATTATAATATGATCATTTACAAAAAAGTATATTCTATGATTTAGAAATATAAATTAATTTTATAACTTTACACGAAAGCTGTTTTTGATAACATTTTACATAAGCTTAGAATATACAATTTTGTGTAAGACAAAGACATTTTCTGAAGACAGGCAGAAAAATGTGATGCTAAAATATTTTTATGGAAAAAATTCAAAACCTTTAGTTTAAAAGTGTATGTTTTACATTATAATAAAGACCTAATTGTAAAATAGAATAAATGCATTATATAAACAAAAAAAAGTAATTAGACAATATTGTCTTGGTATTTTAAAAGATCTTTAAGCTGAATATTGATATTTTGTCTATTACTTTCGAATGGCAATATGACAAATTCTTAATGTTCTACACATTATTTTCAAAAGTTTATTTAAGTTCTCAGATATAAATTGGAAAACTAAAAACTTTATAAATAGCTGGCTTATTAACAATGTTAATATATTTCGAGTTCAATGTAATTTAAAAGATATTAACTCGTTTAAAAGATATTATCTTCAAAATGTGAATTTTATACATAGTTTAAAGTTCTGAATAAACTTTAAAAAAATTAATTATTTATTTCAATTATCAAAAATTCATAACAATAAATTTATATTATGTGGACATATATCTAATGTCACATGAATGTTCAATTCATCTGAAGGGTGGATATACTTCATTTGTGAGAACATTGACTGTATAATTGAATACATAAACGCTATTTTTGGATTAGTACGTCAAGTTAATGTAAAGCAAATGAATTAAAAATTATATATTATGGGTATATATTTTACCGTTAAAGTATGTAATGCAGTTATTTCATAGTATACCTAGTTATTCCCTGAAATAACTGATCGTGTCCGTTAAAGTGTGTAATATGTTATTAATTTGACACTTTAACTAGTTATTCTATGAAATAACTAGGTATTCTATAAATTAACTAATGAGAGACAGTTAAAGTGTAAAATAAATAATTTATCTAAACTGAAATTAAACTAATGATAGACAATTAAAATGAAAAAGAAACAATTTATCTAATTTATGCAGCGTATAAATGGTATTTATGGAAACGTACCATAAAATCATTTGTTACAACAAGGATTACTAAAATGACACTTGGAATTACAAAGAACATTATTTACCAAAACACAATCTGAACAATAACATTTCTGAAACATAATCTTCCGAGCATGATATATGGACAGGCTCCATACATTTGTGAATGAGAATTTGTAAATTGTAGGGGTGGAAGGTAAATGTAATTGTCGTGCGAGATATATGATATAGATTATTTTACACTTTAACGGGCTGCAGATCGTTATTCTATGAAATAACTAGTTAAACCATGAAATACAAGAGAGTTTTACACTTTAACTGACACGATCAGTTATTTCATGGAATAACTAGGTATTCTATGAAATAACGGATTTCATACTTTAGCGGTAACATATATATGAAACCAGATGGGTATTTAAGTCATACTTTTAAACAGCGTAAGTTTTTCGTAACATATAATACATATTTAGCCCTGTGACGGAGCTTAACTGCTTAAGTCACCCATAGATTTCCAATTTTCCATCAATTCTCTGAAATTTTAAATTCATAAAAATATTCCTTGTTGAAATATTTTTCAAATGTAAAGCATTGGGGATGTTTCTTGGAACTTATATATATATTAAAATAAAAATAATTAAAATATATGTATACTATGCATGCAATGGAAATATAAAGGAAACTATCATATAGAAAATACAGCTTTACAATGTTGTCCTTTTTCTAACCGCTCAGACGATTATTCATTTCATCATTTTGTTATTGTCAATATCGTTTTGGTCGAATTTTTTAATTGTAATCGGATAGAAAAAGCGTAATAAAAAAAGAAATTGTAAAAGTAAAGGAAATTGTATCTGTAATTTATATTTCTTATATTTCGGAAGCATTTTGTGATACATATGAAACTTTGAAATTCTATACTTTTTAAGAATTCTTCTATACTCCTTTTTCACGATGTTATATATAGCTCAGCATAAAAATAAGGTAAAATATTTGCAGTTGGGTTTAAAGACATGAAATTCCATACGTCTTTTTGAGAATAAACTTGGAGAAAAATCTTTTTGGCTGATACAGATCCGAAATACTTTCTCTCTCTAAATAAAAGTTTACAATCCTTTATGGAACTACAAAAGACGTTACAAAGTAATTGTACTTTTAATACGAAACCTTGAATATAATAAAATATTTTCTTGGAATACAAAAGTCTCATTCTCGCACGTTAACAGATGCAAAAGAAAATGGCTTCAAGACGTCTTAAAAGGAAAAACATGTATTCCTCTTTTCAATTTAGAGATTGGAAAATCTACTCTAGATAATCAAAGTAATAGCGTTAACAAAAATAATAATTTAGGAAACGTTATTGCTTTAATTTTGCTGCAATTTATCATGACATTGGGAACGCTTTGAAGCCACTATGTTTATTTTTTATTTGTAAAAGCAACTCAAATAATTTTAAGCCAATTTATTAAACTAGCCAATGGCGTACCCTATAATAACGATTTTTTCTGTGATGAATTTGAGATCTATAAAATCAACATAATTGAATTTTATTACTAAATGTTTTTCTATGCTCTGATGCTTTTTATATATTTATGTTTATTTTTATATATGCAAGTTTTGAATCGCATACCATTTAATTGAGTGACGTTATTTGTATGGTAATGCATACCTTGATATTAAGATACACTGTAAAAAAAAAGATACTTAAAAATGAGTTTCTGAACCTATTCTTTGAGTACAAATGCATCGTAAATGAGTGAAGACGTACTCAAATAAAACCGTACTTTCTCGAAAATGATCAATGTGATTTAATATTGCTAATCTCAGCTTCTGTCCAAGCATCTTAACAAAGCAACCATATAAACTTAAAATAGTTGTTCAGAAGATGGTTTTCCCCATCATTTGATGTTGATTGTTTCAATGGAAACTGAGTTTTTACAACTCGATTATCTTACTTCCCATTCTTTTGTCACACCTTTGTAATAAATCTTCTGTTTATAACTTCTTTACATCTCCCGCGTAATACAACGGATAAGGCACTAGACTTCGGTGCCTGAGGATCTTGGTTCGATGTCCGGTAAGTGTTGGTTATAGTTATCGATATTTATTAAAAGTGCAGTCAAAGCTACTGCTATTTTTACTCATTGTATTAATTTTTGAGTAATTAAAAACGAGTACATTTTACTTATTTTTGAGAACCTATTTTTAACAGTGTAGCTTTTTACATTTGACGTTATTTGTTATTATTAGTTTCGGTGAAATTCATAGCTGTAATAAATCATTACTATCTAATGTAAGTTTTTCAATTTTGAAAAAACAAGAAAAATATTGAGTAAATTAATAACAAACAACATTTATTAAGACCACCAAACAAGTAACATAAGATCTGTTCAATGATTTTCACTGAATTCAGATTTTAACTGAAGATATATTTTAGATAACAATGCAACTTACTGACCTTCATTTAAGAATATAAATGTTAACCTCTTCCTCTAAAATGGTAGCTTCATTGTTATTAATCAATAATTAGATTTTAATCGGATTTAAAATTGATTCCTATTTCTCAAAAATAATGTTTATAAGATTTTTCATTTATCGAATTTGTAACATAGGAATCCGTATCTAATTTTAATATTCATACAAAGTCACCGAATATAACAATCATGTTCTAATTAAATGTTTGATTTTAAATATACAATTCTCATTCAATCGTTTAAAACTTTGGCATGTGTTTAAACAATACCACTTGTTTATTTAAATAAACAAAATGCATTTGTTGAGATTCAGTTAAGTACATTTTAGGCTTAGTATCACAAATTCTTTATAAATCTGTACTTACGTTAACTGGATTCATTCAGCCGTCCATTTGGAAGATTCTTAATTCAATTATAGATAATTATCTGTTAAAATCATACATATACACTTTTAAAAAAGTAGTACGAATTCATAATAATTAATTTTATTTGGTTACATGGATTAAGTTGACACATTTAAATGTTCAATATATTTAAATGTTTTTGTGCAACACAATTGAGATCGTTCAATGCGCAAATGTTGATTATTCAGATCGAAATACGGCTCAGCTTTAAACAGGATCTAAAAATAAATAATAGAAGCAAAGGTTGCTATTGTATTCAGTATTGATCTCTTATTTTAATTAACCTTATTTTACTTTCTTGTATGAAAAATTAGTTACCTTATTTGCATATATCTGAATTTGAATATATCTAATTGTTACAGTAATATAGTATACAATACATAAAATAACAAAATTGCTATGATATTCCGAAATGACAATTCATAAAAACATTTCGGGCAATACTTAAGCCAATTTATTTAAATTGTGGCATTTTTTTTTAATTTTAAGGTTGTCAAAGTTACTTATTTGTTAAAATATTACTGCTACCTATTTAAAGAGCATATGTATAAACAAATTAAATGGTAAATTATTAAATATTTCGCAAGAGATAGAGAGTCAATTATATTAGAGACAATTATATTTATTATTTATTGACAAATCATGAGGATCAGAGATATAATTTTTGTATTCAAAGTGTGAATATATACGTATCTAATACATTTGCATATCATAAATAAGTAAAATGTACTCATTTTTAATGTCATTCACATCAAAGTATTAGCAATAAATTTATTTAACGTCATATGTAAAAAGCTACACTGTTAAAAATAGGTTCTCAAAAATAAGTAAAATGTACTCATTTTTAATGTCATTCACATCAAAGTATTAGCAATAAATTTATTTAACGTCATATGTAAAAAGCTACACTGTTAAAAATAGGTTCTCAAAAATAAGTAAAATGTACTCATTTTTAATGTCATTCACATCAAAGTATTAGCAATAAATTTATTTGAGTCATATTATATTGATCATCGGATTCTGAATAAAATATGTAAGGTTAGTTTTTTTACCACTAGTTTTTTTGTATCACATATTATGATTTGTTTATGTATAGAAATAAATCTATGTACCTTAACTTAGTGTTACTTGGACATTAATAATGAATAATTTGTACATTTATTACCACAATATTGCTTTAAAACATTTATAATATACTGATAACTTAAGTTTTTATTACTTTTGTGATATTTTTCTACGATTATATGGTTTACTGAAACCAAAATTTTAATTTCTTATATATTAATAATAAATTGCTAAAATGTGTGTTCATGTAACCTCCGAGTTGGGGTATAAAGATACAAGTTACATTCCCATGATATAAACAATTTGAATATATAACGAGCTAAAGTAAGACATAGGATCTAAAATAGAACACTAGACTCATTTTAGTTATAAGAATGTTTATGTAACTTGACATTAAACTTGAAAATGCATCGAAAATACATCATAAATTCTGTAACGACGAAAGAAATATTTTTGCACCCCTTTTATAACTTCCTAACTAGTCATACTAAGGATAATAATATATGATAAAGTTATTTTACATTGGAACTAAACACAACCCTCTCTCGGTGTAGTTTCGGTGTACTAAATGTCTTTTTTATATCCGTTGTACTACCAGGTCGACGTGAAGAAGTTATAAACGGAAAAAATAATGCAATGAGTAAAAATAGCAGTAGCTTGACTACATAGGCTGCCTTCATTAATCACTTTTAATAAATATCTATAACTACAACCAACACTTACCGGGCATCGAATCAAGAACCTCAGGCATCAAAGACTAGTGCCTTATCCGTTGTACTACCAGGGAAAAGTGAAGAAGTTATAAACAGAATAAATGTTAAAAAGGTGTGCCAAGAGATTGGAAAGAAAGACACATGAGTTGTAATAACTCAGTTTCCATTTAAGCGATGGAAATCAAATAACGTGGAAAATCATCTTCTGAACAAACATTTTAAGTGTGATAAGTCGTTTTGTTAAGATGGCTTGAACAGAAGCTGAGATTAGCAATATTAAATCACAATGCTCATTTTTGAGATAATACGGTTACTTAAATTTGAGTGCGTCATCGCTCATTTACGACGCAATTGTACTCTGGATGTTCAAAAAAAAAAACTAGGATGTTCAGACATTTTTAAGTGACTTTTTTTACAGTGTAGTTACCAACCAAAAAATTACAAAAATTGTCAAAATTGATAACTAAACCTATGACGAAAAATTATAAATTTTATTTAATATTCCACCAAATATACTCGTAGGTTATTTTATACTCCGTTGCACAAGTGGTTTAAATAATAAGAAACATAATAGTAAGAAGAAAAAAAATAAACTACATAAAATAAAAATGTCATTAAAGTTATTAAAGTATTATTTGATATCATAAAACGTAATTGTTTTGGTATTTTAGATCATGAATCGAGTTTTAAGGCATCATATTCAATAGCTTTTATTTTTCTTACCAGATTGTTTAATACCTGGAAATGTTTTAGTACCATCACAATATACCACATTTATAAATTTCTATACTAACACTTTTGCTACGTTTGGAATGAAAATACATAAAGAATAACTTCTATACATACTTCAGTAATTTAAAAAAAATTCTCATTGCTTTACCTTTAAAGCTGTAATAAAAAACATTACATTTGAATCAAATAAAGTTTCCTACCGCAGTGTTAATTTCTTATAAAGTTTATAAGAAATGCAAATTTGATAGACGAATTACTTTTGTAGTTTGAAAAAATTCAATAGATTTAGGGAAATATCTTTTGGGGATTTTTAAAATCTCAGTAAAAAGGAGTGTAGTTAATACCGTTTTGTTAACGTCAACGTTTTGTTTGTTAACGTTGTTAAGTTAAAAACGTTTTGTAGTTAATAACGTTATGTATAACAAATTTGATGGATTTGTATTGCGTATTTTAACGTTGTATTTGTATTTTAAAATAGTTAATAAAGTATCTTCATGGTTACTAATTAGTGGTTACTAATTAGTTAATACGATATAGTCACAATAGAGCTTTTGTGTGCACAAAAAAAACTTTTTTTGGTCTGAAAAATAATTTTTGCATGAAAGTTAAGAAAATACTTTTCAATAGTTAATTTAAATTTAAAAAGAATACCTAAATCATAGAACATAAATAATACGCGCCATTCTCATAATGGTAAAATTCATTTTCCTAAACATCCATGCCAACTTGACTCGACGCATAACTTATCACTTTCAAAACTGAATCCAATTATCATTTCCAAAGTCCAATTAACTGTTTTTGAAGGAATTATGTTCTTCTTCTGTATTTTTAATGCTGAAAATATCTTTTTCCACAGCAACCAGTTGCCAATACGACAACTCAGTAACTTTGCAAGAGATTTAAAATCTAAAAATACTTCACGAGAAACCTAAATTTAACTTAAAAGTATGTCTTTGATTATTGGAATAATTCTTTTTCTGACAAAAGTGCAAACGTAATACACTAGAGGACATTAAAAAGGTTTTCTCTGAAAAATGTTGGATCTACTAATTTCTTTTATGGATACATAAACTTGTATTCGAAGTTAAAAAAGGATAACAGTCAGGTGAAAAAATAGTTAAGGGATATTATATATAATATTTTTGTGCCTTTACATAAATTATACCTTTGTTGCATTCGACTTAAGATAGATAAAAATTCAATTTTAAAAACTTTTATGATATTTTGGAAGTCAAAAAGAAAATATCAAATGATATCACATGAGGGGATGGTATATATGATATATATATATATATATATATATTATATATATATATATATATTATATATATATATATATATATATATATATATATATATATATATATATATATATATATATATATATATATATATATATATATATATATATATATATATATATATATATATATATATATATATATATATATATATATATATATATATATATATATATATATATATATATATATATATATATATATATATATATATATATATATATATATATATATATATATATATATATATATATATATATATATATATATATATATATATATATATATATATATATATATATATATATATATATATATATATATATATATATATATATATATATATATATATATATATATATATATATATATATATATATACAGGATGCAAAATATAACTTTAAATAATTTAACTTATTTAGGACATAACTTCTCTGGTCTAAAAACAGGAAAAGGAAGTATTTTAAAAGGAATTTAGTTTTTATATCATGAACTAATGTGTACTTAAAATGAAAAAAAATCGACTTGGTACACTGTTAAAAATAGGTACTCAAAAATAAATAAAATGTACTTATTTTTGATTACATTCGGTGCTTATCATAACTCAGAATACAAGTTTAATTTTTGAAAAAGACAAATACTCAAAAATTAGTAAAAATAAATAAAATAAGCAGTTTTTTGCCTACATAGGCTGCCTTCATAAATTACTTTCACTAAATATCAACAATTACAAACAATGCTTACCGGCAATTGAACACAGATCCGCAGTTTAGTGCATTATACGTTAAACTACCAGGGCGATTTGAAGAATTTATTAACAGATTAAATGTTAAAAATGCGTGGCAAAAAGAATGGAAAGTAAGATAATTGAATTGTAATAACTCGGTTTCCATTTAAGCAATCGACATCAAATAATGTGGAAAACCATCATCTGAAAAACTATTTTAAGTGTGTCAGGTTTCTTTGTTCAGATGGCTTGAACAGAAGCTGAAATTGTAATATTAAATCACACTGCTCAATTTTTAGAAAGTACGGTAGCTTTAATTTGAGTACGTCATCGCTCATTTACGATGCAATAATATTCAAAGAAAAACAAGTAGGTTTAGATACTCATTTTTAAGTACCTTTTTATAGTGCATATACTGAATGTAAAATATTATACTTTTATAATATAGAGTCAGCTATAAAAAGTTTAATTTCAAAACTTTTTTTTTGCCAATGTTAAAAATATACTACTTTTACTTAAACTAACACCATTAAAAACGAAATGCAAAATTCGATTTTTGTTCGATTTATGGGTTTAATGAGACGTCACGGTTACGATTAATAACAAGCTTAAAGGAACTGGAAATAATAAATAATATAAGTAACCCGTTTCAGTCGATTTGCAGCCAAAATTATTATTTACATAAACTAAAACAATCAAGTTATTAATTTTATAAAAGTTTTCGTTCTTAGTCCTATAAAAAATTTCACTCTATCTCTAACTAAATTATTATTATTGAGTATTCAATATTTTCTTTTTCAAAAAGTTTCTTAAACTGGGTATATTAAATAGTTTATTTTAAAAGTTTCTGACTTGAACTTTTAAATTTATAATCATATTTTCAGTGTGTCTGCTATGCAAAAAACTTGTAAATGTCTCGATTCTTACCGGCACAAAATTGGATGTTAATAAAAAATGAATTTTTCGGTTAAGTTCATAAAAAAAGATATAATTATCTTTGAAAGTATATAAATATAGACCTTTACCTTTATTATTCAATTTTTTTTAATAATGATTTTAAGTATTGATGATTCCAAAAGAAAAACTTTTTAGACATTTAGAGATATATAAATAAAATAACCTATTTCATAAATATGTTTAAAAATATGCATGTAAAAGAAAATTTTAAAAATTTTAACTACCCAAACAGGAATTCCTTAAAATATATGTTTTTATATCAATCGGCATAAAAATACCTTTCATATAAAATAATCGATTATATATATAAAAAAATACTGAAATATGTTTAGGAAGTCAATGTACTACAAAAACAGTAATAAATATAAACAATTTTAAAGTATAACCATAAATTACCCTATTAGTTTCAAATAGTTTAAAGCAAGTTTTTTTTAATTGCAAACCTAGTCAGTTGAATCTGAAGATTTAATAAATGGGATCCATTAATTTCTTGAATAATTAACGTATTAAAGAGATTTACGTACTCTAAAAGTTGAATATTTAATTTATTATCCCAAGCATAATTATTTCTGTTTTATTCTATTATCAGTGCTTTACCTAGTAATAAATAATTAAATAATCTATTAAATAAATAAATAAATAAATAAATAAATATATAAATATATAATTAAATAAATAATTAAATATATAATTAAATATATAATTAAATAAATAATTAAATAAATAATAAAATAATTAAATAAATAATAAAATAATTAAATAATTAATTAAATAAATTATTAAATAAATAATTAAATAAATAATTAAATATATAATTAAATATATAATTAAATAAATAATTAAATAAATAATAAAATAATTAAATAAATAATAAAATAATTAAATAATTAATTAAATAAATTATTAAATAAATAATTAAATAAATAATTAAATAAATAATTAAATAAAAAAAATAATTAAATAAATAAATATATAATTGAATAAATAATTAAATACATAATTCAATAAATAATTGAATAAATAATTCAATAAAGAATTCAATAAATAATTAAATAATTAATTAAATAAATAATTAAATAAATAATTAAATAAATAATTAAATAAATAATTAAATAAATAATTAAATAAATAATTAAATAAGTAATTAAATAAATAATTAAATAAATAATTCAATAATTAATTAAATAAATTATTAAATAAATATTCAACTAAATTATTAAATAAATAATTAAATAATTACTTAAATAAAAATTTTAAATAATAAATAATTTAATTTTTAGTAAATAATACTAACTATATTCATTTTTTTCCGATTTAAATATTTTCACTTATTCCCATTAAAAAATCCTTAACTGATTATTGCAAGAACTAAACAACTCTAAGCAATTAATGCACTGATATAAAGACAAATGAACTGTACTTTTGTATTATACGATGCAAGAAAAAACGTTAAGTGTTTTTTGTCCTTCGTAAACAATTTTTGAAAACTGGAGATGTCTTATTCTTTTACCCACGTTCTCAATTTTATCGCACAGTTCTCACTCTGAAACAAGTAATATCGAGTTTCTTGTGTTTATAACTTTAGCAATCAAGCATATTTTCCAAATTTTATTGTAGACCATTTTCAACTCAATCCAAGATCCAGTTACTATAATTATAAAGTTTAAATTGTTTATTTATTTAATAATTCCCCAAACTTTAAGAACTGAACATTGATCGTTAACGCCCGCTGCAGTCCTTTGCAATATATTTCATGAAAACGCTACACCAAGAAAACAGCAGGTGAATACGTTTGACAACAATAAGGAGCTGGAAGGCATGTAGAACCACGCTGACTGCAGTGAATCCTGAAACTGCTAGAGGGCTAGTGGTGAAGATAGTACGGATAACTCGACAGTTGTGGCCCAATGATACTCAATTAGGTTTCAGGATAATGAATTAGAGGGACCATCAAAGTACTTGGAATTTGCAATCCTTCATAATGAACCATTAAACACTTTTGGACAGTTTTCGCTGTGTGGCAAGTCGCATTGTCCTGCCGATATGATTTTGCCGCAGGAAGGCAATAATCGTGTAGGGGGGTTCAAAGTCTGCATAGATGGATTCATATGGAATTTGGAGAATAGTGCTTTTTACAGATCTGGGAGTTAACTCAGACATACAACATTACGCAAACTATAATGATATCGCAACCAGGTTATACCGGCAAAAAAAAGTCAGCAAAACATTTTTCAAAGTTGGGAAATTGAAGGTTTTTTGAAGGTTTTATGAAAGAGTTTCAAACAAAATAGTTCATTTCTTTTAATTATTTTTCTGCGCAAAACTTAAAAAATTCTGCATTTTCCAATCAATAATTTAGATGTATCAAAGTGGAAGGTTTTTTTGGCTGGTTTTTTACAGGTTTTATAAAGAACAATTTTAAACAAAAACCTTTAATTTCATAAATAATAAAAAAAAAACATCGGGTTTCCTTCATAAAACCTATAATTTCAAATATTTGATGAAGGTTTTATGGTAACTTTTTTATTGGGATGTTTTTCCGCCAGTGGTTGATGAGAGCGTTCTTCAAAATTCCCCGCCTTCCATCAACGTCAACCCTTTCAATGTGACAAAAATGTGAATCACTGCACTGTTAAAAACAGGTATTCAAAAATAAGTAAACTGTACTCCTTTTTGATTACATTCGACGCTTATCAATGCTAAGAATACATACGTATCAATTTTTAATAAGACATATACTCAAAAATAAATACAATGGTTAAAAATGAATAAAAAGGGCAGATGGAAGCCTATATAGGCTGTTCATAAATCACTTTCAATAAATATCGACTATTACAACCAAGACTTGAATGGAATCGAACCCAGATTGGGTTTGATTCCCGGTAAGTCGTGATTGTAATTGTTGAAATTGTAAAAGTATTTGTTGAAACTGATTTATGATGGCAGCATATGTAGGCAATCAACAGATATTATTCATTTTTATTCATTTTTGAGTACATGCCTTTTTCAATAATGAAACTTATGTATTCGGAGCTATGATAAGCATATAATGTACTAAAAAATGAGTAATTTTTACTTATTTTTAAGTACCTATTTTTAACAGTGTATCAAATAGAACTATTGCGAATAATTGGAAAAGAATTATATGACAATTCACTTATTTACCTCAAAAATCATTTAATCCACGTCAAAAATCATTTAAATCTTATTAAGACTCTTAAACAAACCTAACGCATTTTGTGACTTCTCAATCTTTAACAAAAGCTTATTTAGGAACGTGAATTAAGTAAGTGAATTACAATATTTAAATTTGAATACAATTACATGTAAATAACATATAATCACAGAAACATATTCAATTAGACTGCAATGCTTACTTTATAAAATCGTATCCATTTTTAATTAATCCATTTTATTGAAATACCTTAATAAGTTAAATCTGTCTATCCGTTTAATCATGTTTTAATCTCATATTCAAACATCTTCGTTAATTCACATCTCGGAATTAAATCAATTTTCTAACAATGTTCATACGTACTGTTTTGTGCAACTAGAATTTCAATACTATAGGTGATTCTTAATACAAAAGTTCTCTAATGCATATTTAACAGAAGTACATACGTTTAATAACTTTATACTGTCATTAAGTGATTTAAAAGGCTAACCTTCAAACATGGTAATGAATACTTGATATTAAAAGTCTAAAGCGATTTCGTAAATCTTCAAATACACTGAGCAGACCTATTTATCTTCAAATTGAATCCAATGGAATGATCGGGATTTGTTAGTATTAGTTAGTTTTTTTTATTTTTGAGGACAATAGTGATTTAGTTATGACAACTTTGATTGTGTCTACGAAAACTACATCTATGAGGCTACATTATGGTATTTTATTCCTAAATACCTAACACAAAAACTTTGAGAGTGCTTGAAAGCTATCAAAGTAAAGTTTGGCTAAACAGCGCCAATAGCGGGATAAGTTAGCAGCCATAAAGTAGGTTGGCATAAGACATGAAGTAGGTTGGCGTAAGTCATAAAGTAGTTTGACATAAGATATAAAGTAGGTTGGCATAAGACATAAAGTTGGTTGACACAACACTTCTGTGATGAGAGAAAGATAATAAACCATTGTAAAAACGACCTATTTTTCAATGATTTATTTCAAAAACTATTTTCAAGCATTGTAGGAAAAAAGGAGCTGTTAAAGCGGTCTCAGTCGTTGTAATTTTGATTTTAAAACCATTCTTGATTTTTTTTTCCACTTTAAACTAAATTGTTTGTTTTTTTCTTTATTTTTTTTATATCTTAAACCTTCTAATGCAAGATAAAAAAATGTAGGTATTTCAAACTTTAAAAAAAATATTTGACACTGGACAGGGTCGTTAGTAGATTGGTTATAAACAAACTAAATTGAATGAGGTAACTAAGAATAGCAAGGTAACCATTACCTACCTACTGTAACAAAGTAAATAACATTGCATATCCGCTAACTATTCGTTCTCACAGTTAGATGAACTCAAGAACATTCATCTGCAGCAAAGCCTACAGCACTTGTTTAGAATACAAGTTAGCCAACATGCCCTGCTTAAACTTAGCCAAACAACCCAAACAGGATTCCCAAATTAATATGGCGACATATATGACCAGTCATCTCCAAATGTGTTACCAAATACACGAAAATTGTTACCAAATACACGAAAATTGTTACCAAATACACGAAAATTGTTAACAAATATACGAAAATTGTTACCAAATACACGAAAATTGTTACCAAATACACGAAAATTGTTACCAAATACATAGAAAATTGGTTACACGATTCGAATGTGTTACACGATTCGAATGTGTTACACGATTCGAACTGGAGTAGCAATATCTCCCCATATGTCTACTACATAAAACATGTGTTGACATGCGAAAAAAATACTTACCAAATTGAAAAACTGAAATTCTGGAACAGTTTCACCATCACGCTTGGGATCACACTTAAAACACCTGTGGGTCTGATCGGTAGTGAAAGTCACGTGACTCCACACTTGCGAGAACCGGAAGATGATGCCCAGCCTGCCCCTTACGCCAACTAGCCCCAGTCTCCCTCTATATCTATTCTATTAAGTGTTTCTTTATTGTTCAAGAGTCATTAAAAGTAGAAAATTTGAATAGCTTTAGAAAAGACTGACTAAACTAAATTTTACAACATTTCAGTGATATAAACATATTTTCACAAAAAAAATAACTTTATAATTCAATTACCTGGTAAAACCTTACTTACAAAATGTCTATCCTATATCTTAATATAAACTGATAAACAAGGTTTCGATTATAGATTATAATTTCAAAGACAACGGGGTTATTTGTTATTTCATTGAAAAAAGAGGTTATTTTCAAATTTCATTTATAGATACATGTAACGCAAAATAATATCAAGTAAAGCAGTGGGTATATGACACAATGATTACTTTTCTTATTTCTCAAAATAAATCATAAATATATTTATTTCTCTATTCTAAATGCAAATGAGAAAATATTTACATATAAGAAATCAAACTTTTTGATATTTTAGACGAAACCCTTGCATAGTTGAAAAATCCCAATGCAAAAATGTGTATCCGATATTGTTTAATACCTAATAGGAAAAAAACCAATCTGATGAAACTTAGATAAGTAAAAAATTCATACACATGTTTAAAATATTGCTTATAAAAAATAAATAGTTATCTATAAATATTATCAGTACGAAATGTTACATGAAAAACATCTTATATTCATACATTAAGATTAAATATTTTTTCTTACTCGGATTTATTATTTAGATTTTTTAAATGAGAGAAACCAATTATGCATTTTGAAAGTCCATAATAACATTGTTATATATTATGAAATTAGAAAATAATTATTCCTTCTTTGAGAAATACATAATCTCAATTATGCATTTTGAATGTTGATAATAACATTGTTATATATTATGAAATTAGAAGATAATTATTCCTTCCTTGAGAAATATATCATTTTGTTTGCTTAGATGAGAAGAAAAGAAAATATAAAATAAATCATATAATAATGTCACTAATTACACACATTTTTTTATATCTTCATTATAAAACATTGTATCTGTTTTTTTTAATGAAATTTAAACTGTTTTTATTATATTGCATTTAAACAATTTTCATCAACGTATATTTTAAATAGATGTAGATAGATGCATATTTTAAAATTGTAGGGGATAGTTGAACGAAAACGATTATTATTCTTTTCTAAAATATTCAATTTGTACAAAATAATCAACTTGTACAAAAAAATCAACTTGTACAAAATAATCAACTTGTACAAAATAATCAACTTGTACAAAAAAAATCAACTTGTACAAAATAATCAACTTGTACAAAAAAATCAACTTGTACAAAATAATCAACTTGTACAAAATAATCAACGTGTACAAAAAAATCAACTTGTACAAAAAAATCAACTTGTACAAAATAATCAACTTGTACAAAATAATCAACTTGTACAAAATAATCAACTTGTACAAAAAAAATCAACTTGTACAAAATAATCAACTTGTACAAAAAAAATCAACTTGTACAAAATAATCAACTTGTACAAAATAATCAACGTGTACAAAAAAATCAACTTGTACAAAAAAATCAACTTGTACAAAATAATCAACTTGTACAAAATAATCAACTTGTACAAAAAAATCAACTTGTACAAAATAATCAACTTGTACAAAATAATCAACTTGTACAAAATAATCAACTTGTACAAAAAAATCAACTTGTACAAAATAATCAACTTGTACAAAAAAAATCAACTTGTACAAAATAATCAACTTGTACAAAAAAAATCAACTTGTACAAAATAATCAACTTGTACAAAAAAATCAACTTGTACAAAATAATCAACTTGTACAAAATAATCAACTTGTACAAAATAATCAACTTGTACAAAAAAATCAACTTGTACAAAATAATCAACTTGTACAAAAAAAATCAACGTGTACAAAATAATCAACTTCTACAAAATAATCAACGTGTACAAAAAAATCAACTTGTACAAAAAAATCAACTTGTACAAAATAATCAACTTGTACAAAATAAACAACTTGTACAAAATAATCAACTTGTACAAAATAATCAACTTGTACAAAATAATCAACTTGTACAAAATAATCAACTTGTACAAAATAATCAACTTGTACAAAAAAATCAACTTGTACAAAAAAAATCAACTTGTACAAAATAATCAACTTGTACAAAAAAAATCAACTTGTACAAAATAATCAACTTGTACAAAATAATCAACTTGTACAAAAAAATCAACTTGTACAAAATAATCAACTTGTACAAAATAATCAACTTGTACAAAATAATCAACTTGTACAAAATAATCAACTTGTACAAAATAATCAACTTGTACAAAATAATCAACTTGTACAAAATAATCAACTTGTACAAAAAAAATCAACTTGTACAAAATAATCAACTTGTACAAAATAATCAACTTGTACAAAATAATCAACTTGTACAAAATAATCAACTTGTACAAAATAATCAACTTGTACAAAATAATCAACTTGTACAAAATAATCAACTTGTACAAAAAAATCAACTTGTACAAAATAATCAACTTGTACAAAAAAATCAAATTGTACAAAATAATCAATATCTATGCTTTTTAATGCCTAGTTATACATTCACTTTAATGCACTTCTAAAATGGAAAGACACAAATAAACAACATTACAATGAACTTATATAAATTGCAACCGAACACCGCATTTTTTCATTGTTAAGCGTGTCATTAACAAACAGTACAATAAAAATAATAATATATTATAGTAAATAAAAATAGCTATTTGACCTTGCGTTTCAAAGAAATTCTTTAGGCATATGCATCAAAAATATGGGGTAACCCCAGTTAGGACTCGAACCAGTAACATATTGTTACGAAAACCCACGAAATATCGCTTACGCTACAAAGAGACGTTCTGCTAGATCGTGGAAATATTTTTTAAGATGTTTCTTTATACAATTAAAATTTTAAATGCAATTTTTTATAACAAAACATTGATATTTATTAGATGGAACAGACGATTCGTCATTACTCCGAGAAATTATCTTTCTTTTGATACATACTTTTTAAAATTCTCTGAGTACAAGAAGTGTTAAATGGATCTATACTATAAAAATAATCATGATTAATCATTTTATAATATATAGGTAATCTTATTCAAGCACCAACCCTCTGATGGTCATGAACTTCGAGCATGAATGGACTGTAGTAGAGAGAATATGACGTCATAATCGTGAAGCCCACATCTCAGAGCAAAAAACCCAAATCACGTGTCATCTCTTCAAAATTATGACTTAAAAATTACTCGCGATTGGCTGATGAATTGGGAAATGTGTAACAGTGAAAATTTATGAATGGAATGACGTAATTAACCACGTGTCTGAGGCCACAAATGTCGGCTTCACTTTGATGTTAGCGAGAGTGACGTCATGACTCCTCTACTACAAAGGATCCATGCTCGAAGGTCATGGACGTGATATCAAGTTCAAGGATCACCAGTTTTTTTAACAATGCAGCCAATTTTCAAAATCATAAAAATACTCCATTTGACAATATTTTTTTTTATTTTAAAGGTTAGTGGTACAACTTACAAGCTTTATCTTTAGAATTAATTAACAAAAAATTCAATAATATCTTTAGTCGACAAAGAGGACCGCCAGCGACAGACAACGTGTTTATTTATTCTATTGTAAAGACATGACTGACATGCGCCGACCTATCTTCCCCAAAACTTGATTGGCATTGCTACCGTGTAGTAAAAAGGCGGGGCCGGTCGGTATATATATAAAGATGTTGTGAAATTGTGATTATTTGAGACGAGAAGGGATATCACAGTATGTTAAATTGATTTAGTGGTTATAGTTTAAATGTTGTTAATGATTGACTTTCCAAATGTCACATACCTTCTTTATACACTTATACTTTCAAATATTGTTTCATCGTTAGTATTCAGTGGGAAATTATGGATAAGAATCTGTTATAAAAATATATCCTCCATTTTAAGGCAGAGGTAAATTTCTCCTTTTATATATAAAACAAATATAGGGAAGGCATAGTGGTCACGCCCAAAGAAAAAAAGGCATAGTGGTCACGCCCAAAGAAAAAAAGGCATGGTGGTCACGCCCAAAGAAAAAACATTTTTTTTTCAACAAATATTTCTTATTTAAAAAAAACGTAAGTTAGTTTTGTTATTTAGATTTATACAAAAAAACATATTTGCACTTTTATTTTGGTTTTCTTTAAAACAAAAAAGGAATGTCTCGCATCTCTACAAAACAACCACTTTGCCCGACGAATCAGGACAAAGTATCCACCCAGTATGCCCGATATCAAAAAGAACTGTTTGACAGTATTTTAAAGAATGCGAATGTATATTTTCTAACATGAGATCAATAGCATCATTCTATACAAAGGTTGTGAAATATTTAGGGCATTTGAAACTTATTTTTTCTAAGCATTATTAGAGTTTTAAAAAAAATTAAACAAAATTGTGTTGGATATTGTTTTTTTTAAATCAAATTATTTACACGCATCACAGATGGAATCATTATCTTCTTCTTTGCACTCGGCACAAGCCTCTAATGTTCAATGAAGAGCTTGATTCACCCTTCATTTTCTCTGGAATTAATGGATGTGGCCAATTAGTCTCATTGACGTCATCACAAGGATTGCTCCGAACTTCAGTATGACAATGATAGCAAACTAGCAGAGTAAACCGCAAGAGTTAGGAAATAGCCAGCATACACTTTCCCCAATCTTCCCCTACAGAGGAACAAGCCCCAGTTGCTCAGTTGGTAAGGCGTTCGTTCAGCTACTAATCAGAGGATTGGTGGTTCGAATCCGTGCGATGGACTTGACATAGAAAAGTAAAAAAGTAGTGATCTTGCGATCGGAGGGTTGCAAGCTTCGCTACAAAAATACTAGAAAGTCGTCCAGAATATCCAACAAATTATACTGGCGTGTGTACGGGACTGGTGCACGATAAATCTGATCGGGGTCCAAAGTCCCGACGTCTATTGAAGGCGTTGGGTGCCAGTTCAGGTGTTGTCCTCGTCATCTGACCATGGTTCTAAAATAACGAGGTGCATGTAT
Organism: Troglohyphantes excavatus; assembly: GCA_963932185.1. Lineage (NCBI taxonomy): Eukaryota > Metazoa > Arthropoda > Arachnida > Araneae > Linyphiidae > Troglohyphantes > Troglohyphantes excavatus. The sequence goes on along the minus strand of OZ010670.1, from coordinate 43,933,562 downwards.
GAATGTGTGTATGAATGTGTATGTATTCACGGGTCTTTCCTTCGAGATTGACCCCGAACCGTCGCCAATAGCCCACTGTGCAGCTCTAGTGCGACGTTAATTAACAAAAAACCAAAACAAAAAAAACTACTGAGGAACAGCAAATTAGATAAAACTATATTTTGACAAATGTAATTTTAATGGACTACAAATATCTTCCTTCGGAAATAAGGAAACAATTATTTAATAATTTACAATTAAGCTGCCCTGTAAATTGATCTCCAATTCTCCAATAATGTAAATGTCAGTAAATGACTTCAGACGAAACAATAAATATATTTTAATGAATATAAATATGTCGATAATTATTAAATCTTAAATGATTCTCTTTAAAACCTTCATAAGTGGTTTTTCTTCGGGATAAATCCAATTTTAATTCCTTCAAAAGCAATAATATAAACTAGGCACATTGCAATTAAAAAGCTGAAAGTGCATCAAAAATTACTCCATTTCAAATTAGTTTTACGGAAAATGTCACTTTTGTTATTTAATGCGAGGAAACAAAATGTAATTATGAATACTGAAATGGTTTGTTTATGTATCAATATGTCATTAATATGCTGTTAAAGATAATAACTTTTCCTTCCTATATTATTTGAAACTTCAATTCGAAACGAATTTTATTCAAGCATAAGAAAATATACCGATATTAATTGGTTTTTAGGTTATTATTTACACATAGATTTTTTTTTAAATAAGTTGCAATATATTGTTTCTTGATAATGAACTCAGATAAGGTTTCATTTTACATAAATTAAATGAGAATAGATTGATTTGGTAAATTAATTTTAAAAAATCATCATCATTTTAGTATAATGATTATTTAAACTGGAATTTCAGAATTTTTCTTCATTTAAAAACAGATTAATGCTGTTTCTATTTCTTTACGGAATATGTATGTGCAATTTGCATGAGATATTACAAGTATGTAAATTTAATATACTAGGAGGCTCCGCCCTCTGCTGCGCTGGCGCTCCGCCAAAATAATTATTTACCAATAAATTGAAGGGATTAATCGTCAAAATGGCTTATATAATGGCCAAATACAAATGCGGACAACTATGCTTGGACGTGATGCTGCCAATCCACGTAGAGAAAAACAGCTTTTTGCAAGCATATATATATCAACATATATTAAATTATTAAGGATATATATATATATATATCGTCAAAATGGCATATATATATATATTAAACAAACCAATTTTAAATTTAAAAAAAATTATATGCCAAAACATTAAACTATAAAATTCGAATTTAAAAACTTCTACAGAGTCGGATCATATTGTTGAAACCACCAGCTAATTTCCAGTTTAACCTCCATGTGTACCTCCGATAACAGAGGTAGGATTACAGGTACTCAATAAGGTGATAAAAGATCTTGTCAGGTATGTGGAGGTATGGTGGCAACCATATGCACCTGACAGCTGTGATGGGTGAATTGGAGCGTCATCCATCGAGCGAACATGCAATGGTGGATGAAGGTTTGCTCTGTGATATCTCACTCCGTATACGTCAACGTCCATTACTTATATGAATCACGAAGCGTGACTCATCGGAGAAGAATGAGATAATTATCGTATGGACATGCTAGTAGAAATCAATTTTTAGAAACGTATTTTACCATTTTCACATTGACAATTTTTGATTTAGTTGTAATTGTATTTTATATGCGTAGTAACTGCCGATGAAAAAAACAAGTGAGATACATAGTTAGATGATGGACAACGATACTTTCGCTAATTCTAGGTTTGGTATCTCAAACTACAAATCACGTGTTCTTTCAACTGGATCTTGCCATTGTACAGAGGTTTAGTAAGGCCACATCTTGAGTATTCTGTACAGTACTGGTCACCATATCTTAAAAAAAGATATTGAATTGTTAGAGAAAATTCAGCACAGGGCTACTAAAATGGTTCAAGGTTTTTCAGGCATGAATTATAAAGATAGATTAAGAAATTTAAATATGTATACTCTGGAAGAGAGAAGGGTTAGGGGAGATTTGATTCCACTATTCAAATTTATCAAACAAGGAAATGTGGAGGGTTTAGATTTTAATATGAGTGATAGAACGAGAGGTCATGGGTTTAAGTTAAACAAATCCCATTTTAATCGGGAAGGGAGAAAACACTATTTCTATAATAGGGTAATAGACAAATGGAACAACTTGCCAGTGAATATTGTTAATTGTAAAGGAGTAACGGATTTTATGAAGAAGTTAGATATGCATTGGGGGATAGTTAAGAGGTACTAGATGAACCAACCTTGTTGGGCCTTGAGCCTGTTGTTGGTCGTTAATATTTGTATTTGTATTTGAATAATTATGTACAATATTTAAACAGCAGATATCGCCATAATCACTTAATATTTTCTCATGATTAAATATTCAAGAGCCATGAGCTTAACGCTTGATTAAGCAAAAATAAGCACACTGATAATATATTTTAAGAATATCAAACAGAAAAGCGTAAAATACCAGAAAGTTAAAAAGCTTGACTTGAAACGTCTATGAAATGTCTACATGAGGTACAGGATAGAAACATCATGTTACGATTTAATGGTTATTCATTCGTACGCTATAACTCAGTAACAAACAACACTATTTATTTAGTTTCGTTCATAAGGAAATTAGAAAACGATGTGTATAAAAAATGCAAAGAATATACTCAAGACATTAAACGCAACAACGTGTTCATTTCTTTTCTGTTAGAGAGGTTTTGATCCAATCCGCTATAAATTAAGCTGAAATGACGTTTCACTTGAAATACTTCTGGCCGTGCTCCGACAATGCCACACCCGATTTTTTATATAATTTTTTATGCAATGCGTTACACTTAAAAAAGAATTGTTGTTTAACAGTTTAACAGTGATGGCATAAAAATAAAAATCTTTGCAAGTTCTCCCTTTAAAAAAATAAATGAATAGTAAAGGAAAGGAACGGTGAAATAAATTAATAATAATTAATTAATAATTAATTAATAATAAAAATAAAGTCTTTAGAATCTGGGAGCAAAATACATCATTGAGCTCGTTTAATCATGTGTTATTGTTAGATCGCGTTACAGGTCGTTAAAAACATATAACTTTTTTAAGAATTCTTACAAAACATATGCAGCAGTTAAAGCAAACAATTCTTATCATAATATTTGATTTGCTTTATTCTCATCTACAAATTACATACACATTTAAAAAAGAATATTTTATAAAATTGTTTTTAATCTTATTATTATACTACCATAGAAGAATATAGTAATATTCATATGTGTAAGGAAATAATAAGTAATTTAAGTTTAAATAACATCAAGCATTAGTATAATGTAAAGAAAATACTGAAATTATTGTTCATTATTACCTTAATAAAACATTCAGTAAAATAAAATAATTAGTTTTATGTATTTTTGTACTTTTAATAATAACGCCTGAACTTATATTATCATGTCTAATACTGAAATATATGAAAAAATAATTTAATACTAAAACAACAAGCCAAGGAACCAAATTCAAAACCTAAAGAAAAAGTATTCCTGAACTCAAAGATCTGTTTTGTCATTTTGAAAATTGTAATTTTTTTAATTTTTATAGCGAAATATATTCCAAATTTACCATGATTTAAAAAATAGTTTTAATAAATCTAAAATTTAACGCACTTAATCATTTTTAATATAATTTTGCATATCTCAATCAAATGAAAGCATTTTTTTTAATTAACTCTAATAAATTCCTTAGAACCGTTTTTGAATAATACCTAAAGAAATTAAATCAAGCAGTATCATCACCCGTTCTTTGACTATAGTAAGTGTAAAAAGTTATGAAATCGAAAATAAAATACCGCGCAAAAATTGGTATTTATAACGGTTATAAAAATAATTATTTTCATACGCATCGATCTTTGTTCGCCGAATGAATCATTCCAATCATCTTTAAAAAGTTAAAAATCAACTGATAAAGTTTTAACACTTTTATACGAGGTATTGGCTTCATTTACAGAGAGGCGTTTAAATTCGGGTGATAGCATAAGGTCAGTACTCTGTTAAAAATAGGTATTCAAAACTAAGTAAAATGTACTCATTTTTTAATACATTCGATACTTATCATGGCTCTGAACACATAAGTTTCAATTTTAAAAAAGATATGTACTTAAAAATGAATACAATGTGTAAAAATTAATAAAATGAGCAGAAGCTAGTATACATAGGCTGCCTTCATTAATCACTTTCAATAAATATCGACAATAACGGCCAAGGCTTACAAAGAATTGAACCCACATCTGCAGACACCGATGTCCACAGTCTTATCCGTTAAGCTATCAAGGACACATGAATTAGTTATAAACAGAAGTAACTTAAAAATGCGTGCCAAAAAAGAACGTAAAGTAAGACAATTGAATTGTAATTACTCAGTTTCCGTTTAAGCAATCGACTTCAAATAATGTGGAAAACCATCTTCTGAACACATATTTTAAGTTTGTCAGTTCGCTTTGTTAAGAAGGCTGGATCAGAAACTGAGATTAGCAATATTAAATCACACTGCTCATTTTTGCGAAAGTACTATTACTTAAATTTGAGTACGTCATCGCTCATTTACGATGCAATTATACTGAAAGAAAAACGAGTACGTTTATGTACTCATTTTTAAGCACTTTTTTTACAGTGTACTATAAGTAGTTACACCCCTTACTCCCCTCTATAAAAATTAACATACAAACTCGTGTTATGCTAATTCTTTTGCTATCTAGTAATATACTGATCCGACTATATGTTACTCAAGATCTAGTTTGACGAGTTCTTGACATGTATATCAAATTCGTACGGGAACTGCAGTTATTGGCAGATGCCTACACAAACCAAAAAAATACATCCATGCCTTATAATCCCAGTGGAAATCTGTCTATGGAAAAAAATGACCTACTACTACCGTGTAGAGCAGTCCTTTTTATCTCACAATCCCCTTATTTATGAGTACCCCTTCTCTCATACCCCTTCCCACCAATCAATCTACGCAAAAAAGAAGTTTGTTTTTATTGGGCAGTATTGTTCTTAGGTCGTAAACCAATCAAAAGACTCAAATTGATAGTTTATATTCTTTATTTTAGGTGTTTTTCGCTATTACTATTATAATTTTCGCATACCCCCAAATGGATCGCCACGTACTCCCAGGGGTATGCGTACCATAGGTTGATAGCCGTTGGTATAGTGGTAGAGGAACATGAGGTGCATTGACCAATTCAGATATAAATCCGTTCTCCCTCTGATTTCTTAACGTGTTGGAGGAGGGTAACGAGTTCTATTCTGGGCATACGCTGGCCTGTTTAATACAAACGCGGACAACCATGGTTGTACGTGATGCTGCCAATCCGCGTAGAGAAAAACAGCTTTTTTTTCAAGCATATATATATATATATATATTACTTCATAGATTGCAAAATAACATATTAAACAAACCAATTTTTAATTTAAAAAAAGCACTTTAACTTCAGTTCTAATCAAATGGATTGTGTCGAGTTCGTGCTTTAATTGAAGAGGCGAGGAGTTATAAAATAACATTTGACTCATGGTCAGTTTAAACTGTTTGTATAAAAAAATGGGTTAAGTGGAAAGTGGCGATTTGATGAAGATGAAGCAAAATACACCCCTAAAGTAAAATTGCGAAATAGAAACTTTGACAGATTTAAATAACAGATAAAGACGACCAAAGTAACACCAAGAAGTCTAAACTAATGACAAGAGCAAACACTGTTAAAAATAAGTACTAAAAAATAAGTGAAATGTCCTCATTTTTGATTACTCTCATCATAGCTCCGAATACATAAATTTCACTTTTGAAATAGACCTGTACTCAATAATGGGTAAAATGAGTAAAAATGAATAAAAAAGCAGTAGTTTGTCTACACTGGCTGCCTTCATAAATCACTTTCCATAAATATCGACAATTACAAATCTAGACTTACCAGGAATCGAACCCATATCCTCAGGCACCACAGTCCAGTGCTATGTCCGTTGTACTATTAGAGCGGCATTTATAAGTTATAAACAGAATAAATATTACAAAGGTGTGCCAAAAGAATGGGAAGTAAGATAATTGAATTGTAATAACTCAGTTTCTATTTACACAATCGGCTTCAAATAATGTGGAAAACCATCTTCCGACACCTCTTTTATGTTTGTCAGGTCAATTTGTTAAGATTTCTTGAACAGAAACTGAAATTCGCAATGTTAAATCATACCGCTCATTTTTAGAATGTACGGTTGTTTAAATTTTAGTATGGCATCGCTCATTTACGATGCAATTGTACTAAAAAATATTAGTATGTTCAGGTACTCACTTTTAAAGAACTTTATTTACAGTGGGGAGCACTGAAAAGCTTACTGAAATCAAGGAGGAGTAGGTCGAGCAGGCGAATGTATAAGGTGTTCGAGAATCAAACGTTACAATACAGTACTTACTGTGCATAACGGATTTTTTTATTATTATTATGTCGTATTTTATTTCTTTTGTACGTCTTTTTATTTAACCCCATATATATGCTAATAATAAATATAACCTAATCAATATTATATATAAGAATGGAGTGTCTGTCTGTGGAATCGAACAAAACCCCGCATTTTGAGTTTGCTTCACGAATTAAGATACACTGATTCAGAAAATCACATTAAAATTTTTTTTGTCTGTCCGTCTGTCTGATTGTCCGGATTTAACTCAAAAACTACTGCACGGATTTTTATGAAACTTGCACCATTTGAACAATATTTTCTTAGTTTAAAATCTGCACTTTGTTTTATGTGGATATCTGCAACCATTCAAACGTTATAGAACTTTTTACATTTTCTCTAACATTACTCCTATGGGAAATTTACATCTCGATCTTCCCTTCATAACATTATTGTTAAAAATCACCTTGGCGACCAAAAATATTTTTCAACAATACTGGAATAAACAATTCATTTTGATTGGCTGATGAGTAAATGTCGCCAAATGAATTAAAAATGTCGCCAAATATTGCAAAATGAATTAAAAATGTCGCCAAATGTTGCAAAATGAATTAAAAATGTCGCCAAATATTGCAAAATAAATTAAAAATGTCGCCAAATATTGCAAAATAAATTCAAAATGTCGCCAAATATTGCCAAATTAATAAAATGTTTCTCTAAATGAAATCTGGTCAATAAAATCTTATATTGCAGTTATATCATAAACAGATCCATATGTTAACCTATTATATTCCTTTATTACATTCCCTAAGTCCATAACTATTATTGACATAATCCTGCAGAATACATAGAAAATTCCGAACGTTTGTCAGACTGTTACTTCCAGGTAAGGGATAATGGGCGGGAACTCCGGGATTACCTTCAATAACGGGATTGGCCTTGACTTCCAAGGGACCAAATTGGCGACGAAAGCCAGCAAATATCTTGAGGCAAAGGATTGGACGTATTGAACGGATTGGACGAGAACAATAAATATGGGAAAGTATTTTTATAATAGGATCTGATTCGGATACATTAGGGAATGGATTTATTATAAAGAATTCGTTAACGCGAAAAATCTTTTAGTTCCATCGGTTATCAGGATCTTCGAGCATGGATCCTTCATAATAAAGAAAACATAATATTATACTCTCGCTAAAATCAAAGTGTGGCCAACATGTATGGACTCAGACACGTGGTTAATTACGTCATGCCATTCATAAATTTTCACTGTTACACAAATCCCAATTCATCAGCCAATCGCGAGTATTTTTTAATTCATTATTTTGAAAAGACGTCACGTGTCTGAAGCCATTTGGTCTGATATGTTGGTTTCACGATTATGACGTCATATTCGCTCTACTACAATCCATTCATGCTCGAAGATCAGGATTTAGATAATTTTAGGTTCAGGTACCATAATATTGTGACAAATAGCAAGTTTGACATAATGTAGTCTTGTCCCATAATAAATTAGACACAGATGCTGGTATAATCTCGAAATGTATCAAAGCAACAGGGGGAATTGACAGAAGTGCTCTAACACAGTCAGACCTGAGTTTTCTTTCAAGCTGTTATCGATTCGACTGTATCAAAGGTTACCAATTCGATTGTTATTTTTTTTTCGTTTTGTGTGTGTGTGTGTGTTTCTTCTTTCCTTACTATTAATTTACTTGTTTGAAGAATAATTTAATATATATTTTAATCGACTGAAAAGCGCTCCAACCAAAACCGCCAAAGCGCGCCTATAGGAAAGGTATGTTATAAATTCAATTGTTAATTATTTTTTTATTATTTATTTTTAATGTACGTGCGTGCAAGATTTCTGTTCTAATTCAGATATTTGGAATGTTTTTAATGGATAAAGGATGTTTCACTTAAACATTTGTGAAAAAGTATCCAGTTATCCGGTATTTAACAATCCGGAATTCTCAATTAACCGGATCGTTTGATAAGACATTTTGTCCGATTTCAAAAATTATTTTTTATTGGAAAAAATCCACTTAGGTAAAAAGACGCAAAAACAAATTAGTTACCCGGCTGTTAGATATCCAGAAATACCGAAAAACAATATTTTATTTTTTCCGATTTCAAATTATATTCATTGGCGATTAAAAGTTGCACAACAATGACATTACGTTTACCAAGTATTTAATTACCCTGGATAAGAATTAATTTACAATATACATTGTTGAGACAAATATAGTTTTGTTTACATGGCATTTATTAAAGTTGATCCGGGACGTTGAAAAATGTGAGCAACAACTTAAATTTCTTAGTGAATAATAGCATCTAAATTAAAATCTAAGAAAGGACAAATAAAATATTATTTAAAAAAATAGAAAACCGATTTTTAGAAAAATATGCTTAAAAGTAAAAAATAATTTTTTATTTTACAAACGAGTTGAAAAATTTTAATTATTTACTATCAATTTTTTACTTACTACAACTTTTTAAAGTTGGTGCCAATTTACAAAAAAAAAAAATTGGCACCGATTTCAAATAGTTTTAATAAGTATGAAATTGTTATTAAATAATTAATTTTTTTAACTCCTTTGTAAAATTTAGAAATTTTTTTTTCTTTTCTTACGCATTTTTCATAAAGACGGTTTTCCTTCTTTTTTTTTAAAGATTATTTTATATATTTAAAAATTAAAAATTCTGTCAAGTACAGTGTGTTTAATTTTAAATTTGATATTTTTTCTGTACATCTGATCCCGAATCAATATACCAGCCGTTTAGTATCGAGAAAATGCGATTTTAAAAAGTCCGTCTTTTACAAAAGAAATCTACCCTACGAGTATTTTAAAAAAGGATTACAGGGGAATCTCATAGCCATTGCGAGAATTTCAAATGCTCTCTGGAGAATATCTCTGCTCCCGTTGCCTGATTCTTGAAACGTAAATACATATTCTATGAATCAGACAACAATGTGTTCCAAATTCAAAGAATGTAGAACACATTTTATGAAAATATCGGAATGTCAAAGCAGCTTACGGCAAAATCTTTCTTCGATACTTTCAGACGATTTTTAAAGTGTCTTTAAATATTATATAGACTATTGTAAACGGCAAAGAAAGACTTTAAAATACTAGAGTTTATAATTCACATTTAAAAACAATGCACTGTAAAACTGTAAAAAAATATACTTAAAATGAGTACCTGAACCTACTCGTTTTTTTAGTACAATTAAATATAAAATGATTGATGACGTACTCAAAATTATGCAAACATACTTGAGCAGTGTGATTTAATATTGTCGATTTCAACTTCTGTTCAAGCCATCTTAACAAAGCGACCTGACACACACTTAAAATAGTTGTCCAGAAGATAACGTAATTCGATTAATACCGTTATTATTGTTTAACTTCACTTCCATTATTACAGCTACCAAATTAACTCTATTTATAATATTAGAACATTATTATAAAAATTCATTATTAATTTGGAAACGTTAATGGAAGAACAATATTAATATTAGTACATTATTACACAAGCATTTTGATATTAATTGTAAAACTTTATTAGAACTTCATTATTAACAGTAAAACGTTATTACAAGAACTTCATTATTAACATGAGAACGTTATTACAAGAACTTCATTATTAATATTAGAACGTTATTACAAGAACTTTATTATTAACATTTGAACATTATTACAAGAACTTCATTATTAACATTAGATCATTATTAATATTAGATCATTATTAACATTCTTCATTATTAGCATGAGAACGTTATTACAAGAACTTCATTATTAACATTTGAACGTTATTACAAGAACTTCATTATTAACATTAGATCATTATTAACATTAGATCATTATTAACATTAGAATGTTATTGTAAGAACTGTATTATTAATATTAGAACTTTTTCCGGAAAATTCCATTATAGTCATTTTACTACACATTCGTCATAAATAGAAGAATTTCATTATTAACATTCTAAATTTATTGCAAGAACTACATTATTACTATTATATCGTTATTAGAAGAACTTCATTATTAACATTAGAAGTTTAACAAAAGGAAGTGTTTTCCGAATAGACAATAATTAAATTGATTGTTGATAAAAAAAAAAGATAATTCTAAAGCAAATGTAATTATCCAGAGTAAAGACATTTCTAACCTTGGCTGTTTTAGATATGTACTAAAACAATATGTTAAAAGAAATTAAATTAAGGTTACGGAATGGCATATATAAATAAAAAATTTCGAGTTTACTTCACCAAATAACAGTGGATATCTGTATGACAACCAAACTTTCACCCTAACTCTACAATTCCTATTATTTTTACTTTGATAAATATCCTACAAACAGGAAATCCGCATTCGAAGTACAGTTGGGTGTCACTGCTTGGAATAATTAATCAGATACCTTGAGGACTATCTAGAATCAACAAATTAGAATTTCACTGAACAGCGCAGAAAACTTCTTCGGATAAACTCTTGAATAATGGAATGGATGCATTTGTTGTTGGAAAACGAATGGTGTTCACTATCAATAAAAATAAATTAACTTGGTCAAACTTTCTGTGATTTACCCAACAATAGTAATTCATCTTCAAATGGGGAGTTGACGGTAGAAAGTGTAATTACGTTCCAACGTTAATAATGAAGTTCTTATAATAACATTTTTATGTTAATGAAGAAGTCCCTGTAATAACTTTCTAATTTTAAATTGTAATGACGTTCTAATGTTAATTTTAAAGTTCTAATAATGTTAATAATGAAGTTCTAATAATGTTAATAATGAAGTTCTAATAATGTTAATAATGAAGTTCTAATAATGTTAATAATGTAGTTCTAATAATGTTAATAATGAAGTTCTAATAATGTTAATAATGAAGTTCTAATAATGTTAATAATAAAGTTTCAATAATGTTAATAATGTAGTTCTAAGAATGTTAATAATGCAGTTCTAAGAATGTTAATAATGAAGTTCTAAGAATGTTAATAATGAAGTTCAAATAACGTTAATAATAAAGTTCTAATAATGTTAATAATACATTTCTAATAATGTTAATACTGAAGTTCTAATAATGTTAATAATAAAGTTCAAATAATTTTAATGATGAAATTCTAATAACGTTAATAATAAAGTTATCATAATGTTAATAATAAAGCTCTAATAATGTCAATAATGCAGTTCTAAAAATGTCACTAATAAAGTTCTAATAATGTTAATAATAAAGATATAATAATATTAATAATGTTTTAATATTGTTCATAATGAAGTTCATTTTTATTGTTCAAATTATTAAAACTAAGATCCAGGGAGAAACAATAAGTGGTTCAAACAATGAACACGCTGAGAAATTAAATTTATAACTTTCTGGATACTTGGCGTGACAGAAAGCCATCGAAAATACATTTGCTACCGATCGATTTACGTCGCTATATTTCACAATGACTTAAGTCTTATGTGGCAAAGAGTAAATATTAACCTTCAGTTTGTATGAGCACGCCACACTTAATATTTTTAATCATTTATCAGAGGATATACATAGGTCACAATGAATGGGTGTATGTTTTTAATTATAACAGATTTTGATATCTGATAAAATTTTACAATTTTAATTTACTATTCTAATTAAATTAATTTAATTTTAAAAGTTGTCAGTTAATAAAAATTTAAATAGATAAAAACTACCTGAAGTATTATGGCTGGAGCGTTTACTATGTTAACTCACACATTGCCGATTTTAAGTTATCTGCAGAATAATACTTGTTTTTACCATTGTAAGATTATAACAAAGTTACAAATCTTCATTTCTTAGCATTTTTCGGGACCTTCAATTGCCCAGTTGATAAAGGCGTTCAGCACGTAATCAGAAGACTGCTAGTTCGAACCCATGCGATGGACTCAACAAAGAAAAGTAAAAAAGGAGGGTAGCCGACTTCACTACAAAAATACTAAAAATTCGTCCGGAACATATAACAAATTATATTGGCGTGTATACGGGACTGGTGTACTATAAATCTGATCGGAGTCCAATATCTAACGCCTATTGAGACTGCGTCGGGTGCCAGCTCAGGTGCTGTCCTCGACATCTGACCATAGTTCAAAATACGAGGCATTGCTCCCGGATCTTTCCTTCGAGATATGACCCGAACCGTCGTCAATAGCTCACTGTGCATCTCTAATGCGACGTTCATTAACCAAACCAACCAACATAAGCATTTTTAGTTGGTGGCTTCTCTCAAAGTGTCGGTGGCTTATCTCAAGAATGTCAAGAGTAAAAAGAATATGAATAAATAATTTTGAGATAAATATCTTATATATTGCACTCTTGTTCCGAAAGTAAATTTTTAAAAGCACCCTAAATAACGTGTTCCAGAAACACTAAAAGTACCAATCAACCATTAGTGTATTATTTTACCTTCGGCAATGGGACAGTAGTGCAAAGTTATGTCGTTCATAATTGTCGTCTGAGTAAAATGTTTTTAAAAACAGTTTTTGACATGTTCTGAAAACACGATTTTGAGTTGGGTCACCTTTTGAAGCAAGGGTGTTTGTATATGTGCATTAGGAAATACTTGTTAAGTCTAAATGTGTATTAAAAGAACACCTGTCTAGTGTAATTATAAAGTTTATTAAAAAAAATATTAATAATTTTTGGAATTTTTACATGCTGAAACTTGATAAAGAAATACATACCCTCTTTTTCTACTTGGTCCTTTTTTTCATCAATTTGTTAACTCTTTAATAAAACAGAGTTAAATAGAAACTTTATTCCTGTTACTTTGAACTACAATATTTATATAAACAAAACACAGTTGTAACTAAATTTAAATAAATATTAAAGACAGTAATTGTACTTTTTAATAAACCCCAAAGACTTTTTCATGAATACTTCTCTATGTTTAATAAACAATTTCGTGGTTAAACATTTTTTTTCTATTCCTAAACAAAATCCCCTAAATGTCAATATAAAAAATAAATACCCATTTCAACAGTTTACAAGCATTCTCAGATTTTCCTTTCACTTAGAATTTTCAATTTTTGGATATGTAAATACAGCTTAAGTAGTTTCACAAAAAAATACGTATTCGTCCTTCCATGTTTGCATATATGTCAAGAACAACGTATAAGTAATATAATCCTTTCTTTCGAAAGATGCTGACGCAGTTCCTGTAACAATTCAATTTATTGTTGAAATAGGGGAACAAGGAAATGAAATATTTAAAATTGAAAACAAAGATAAAAGATTAATATTATTTAAAGATTTAGACGTTCAAATTAAGTTTGAGCTGATTACACTGTTAGTTTGTGTACAAGGGATTACTAGTGACGTATTATAGTTTGCAATTTTATTGCTCCCAATTTTATTGCTCCCAACAACAACTGCCTGTCTTAATTATTGAAGCACCACTATATCCCAGAATATTTCATACTGTGCACTGTTAAAAAAGGTACTGAATAATAAGTCTAATATACTCATTTTTGAATACATTGGATGCTTATTGTAGCTCCGAATATATAAGTTTCATTTTTGAAGAAGACATATAGTCAAAACTGAGTACAATGAGTAAAAATGAGTAAAAAGAACAGTTGTTTCCGTACATAGACTGCCCTCATAATTCCCTTCCAATAAATATCGACAATTACAACCAAGATTTATCGGGAATCGAACCCAGATCCTCAAGAACCGCAGTCCAGTGTCTTATCCGTTGTACTACGATCAGAAGAAATGTTGAAAAGGTGTTCCAAAGGAATGAGAAGCAAGATAATTGAGTTGTAATAACTCAGTTTCTATTTAAGCAATCGACATCAAATAATTTAGAAAAAGATCTTCTGATCAACTATTTTCAGTTTGTCAGGTCGCTTTTTTAAGGTGGCTTGAACAGAAGCTGAGATGGCTTAAACAGATTGCCGATCACCCCCGCCCCCTCACTTTCCAGCGACGCCATCTTGTAAATTTTGTTCCTCAAATAAAAATAATTATTTTATTAATTAAAATTAGAACATTAGTTGATTTTTATATCATTATAACCATTACTAATGTATACTAAAATGGTGTTGTTTTTCATATATTTTGAAGCACTAGGACTCCCGCCCTGCCCTACTTACACCTACTCTAGTTCAATAACTCGATCAAATATATTTATTAAAAAAATTCTGGAAAATGTTTGAATAACACAATAACCACTATAATTTTTATCACACAACTAATGTATCATTATTAAAAGACGCAAATACTCATCAATTCAAAATAATTTATATAAACATTATGAAATTATATAGACATCAAATAATAATAATTGTTATCGGCATATCAGCGTGACCTGTATGTCTCATTTACAAGTAAATGGGTCACACACGTCATGTAACATAAAAAAAAAATGTCTCTGTATTCATGGAACATAAAAAATTACCAATGAGATTTATTATATCTCAAGACACCCTATATCAAATTGTTGTTTCTAAAATTTAAGTTGTTTTCAAATCAAAACAATTACAAATGTGCTGAAAAATGCTGTCTGAATACCACACACGTCCCGCTTGACTGCTTCAAGGGGAATAGTTTGGATATATTAGACAAAACCAACCTATTGGGTTCGAACCCAAGAGGCCCAAACCTATTGGATCTCTTGTCGGTCATCAAGATTTATATTTGTGTATATCTTCATCTTTGAAAATATGTCATCGAAATCCGTAGTATAATCAATTGAATGTGAATAATATTGGGTTCGAACCCAAGAGGCCCAAACCTATTGGATCTCTTGTCGGTCATCAAGATTTATATTTGTGTATATCTTCATCTTTGAAAATATGTCATCGAAATCCGTAGTATAATCAATTGAATGTGATCATTTTCAAGGTATATGGATCCTCTGTGTGTGACATGCAACTTTTGTAATTAGTTCATTCTCACGCATAGTCTCACATTTACCACCTAATCGTGATTATTGAAAATCGTAATTAATAATATGTACATTATTTATTTGTTCAATTCGACAAAGTGAACAATTAAGATAAAAACTCGTCTTATAGAACATTGCGTTAAGAATACTATAATACGAATACATCGTTAAAATACGCAATAAAAATCCGTCAAATCAGGACATATACAGTAACTGGGGCATTTTAATAACTGGGGCATATACGGTATTTCATGTCAATGTGGCATACCATATATTGGTCAAACAAAGAGAGCATTAAGATTTCGTATTAAGGAGCATCAAGCGCATACTGTTAAACAAGAAATAAAGAAGTCCTCTATTGCCAAGCACTCTTGGGAATATGGTCATATATTTAATTTTTCTAACCCATATATAATTTGCAAACCCAAATCTCCAGTTGAACTTGACTTCCTGGAGGCGTTTCATATTTTTAGTAATATTAAATTGGATTGTCAATGAAACATTTGCGGTCCCAGTATTTCCCGCTTGTTGGCATACAATAGTTACCTCCAACCGATTAAAATAGTTTTTTGTTCTTTGGCAACACTTTCAATTCTGGGTGTATTTCTATTTTATTGCACACACAGACTTTTCATTTTTCTGCTGATGAAGGGAGAGATGTTTCTCCCGAAACATGTCCAGACCTGATGGATTTTGATTGCGTATTTTAACGTTGTATTTGTATTTTAATAAAGTGAACAATTATTAAACATTAGATTTTTTTTCAGAATCTTAAAGATCGCCAACCCCAAGTTATAAGAAGATAAACATGTCATGTTCCACGATATTTTCCAAGTATCAATGATGGTTGCATAGGTATGACATTCAGCATGCCAAGCTTCATGTTCCCAGTCAATGGAACGGACCTGAGCTTCAACTTTACCTTCAACTTCAGCTTTTCCCAGGCCTTGGACGTCTTGGAGGAACACTACGCCAACGATAAAGTCTTCGGATATCGCACAGAAAGGGCGATAGTCATATGCTACGCCCTGTTGATGGCCATGGGGCTATTTTTTAACCTCCTGGTGTGTAGCGTCGTTTTGGCCAACTCTAAAATCAGGTAAGTTGAGCGTGTAGAAATAGATCCCAGTTAAAAAAAATCGGTAAAGAATGTCTATGAATCATCATTATTGATATTTATTGAAATGGGTTTATGAAGAATCCTATGTCGGCAAGCAACTGCTCATTTTATTCATTTTTACTTTTCGAGCATGAATGGTCTGTAGTAGAGAGAATATGACGTCATAATTGTGAAGCCCACATCTCAGAGATAAAGGCCCATATCACTTGCCATCTCTTCAAAATTATGAATTAAAAAGTACTCGTGATTGGCTGATGGATTGGGAACTGTGTAACAGTGAAAATTTATGAATGGAATGACGTAATTAACCATGTGCCTGAGGTCATACATGTTGGCTTCACTTTGATGTTAGCCGGAGTGATGTCATGACTCCTCTACTACAAAGGATACATGCTCGAAGTTTTTACTCATTTTTGAGTACATGTCTTTTTCAAATATAAAACTTATGCATTCGGAGATATGATCGAATGTACTCAAAAATGAATAAATTTTACTTATTTTGAGTACCTATTTTTAACAGTGTGTTGAAAATGTGTAAGTTTTAAATGTTCTATCTTGTTCTCCTAAATACCACAAAACTATTTTAAACTCTTTACTATATAGACTCTTCATTATATAAACAAAAAAAGTGTTTAGTAAATAAACAATTTCATTACTTAAATTCTTATAAAGTATACGCAAGATAAATTTGGATAGTTTCGATAAGTAAACGTGTGGTAAAAAAAAATCTGAAGTAAAGCGATTGGAATATAAACTAAATGAAATTAAAATGTAGAGTAAATAGCTAAAAATATATCCGAACCAATATTGACTGAATAAAGATATAAGTTTGTTGGCATTCAGCAAACACTTCCAGGAAAGTATCTGAAAAGTTTCAATCTCTCAATAGCCTAAAGCTCATTTTAAACTGAAATAAAAACAAACTTTAAACTTTTTGATATTAAGACTGCAGCAGCAAATGAATAAAATAATTTAATATGAGATAAGTAATTGAGTGAGAGAGATTTAAAGTAAAAAATGCATAAATTGCTTACAACACAAATTTACACATTCTTATTTAAATATTCTGATTCTTTAATATATAAAGTTTTATATTGTATAAAATAATTATGTAATATGGAATAATCACTAACATTGAAAAAAGAAATTTATATAGGAAACTAATCGTTTCAATATCTTGAAAAAAGGTATAAAGATTTGTTTTTTTAATTATGTTCCCTTTATAAAAAGAAAAAGTAATGTTCTGAGAATTATGAAACCTATATAATTCATGTTTCTGTTTACGTAAAGTAGAAAAAATCTATTCAGAACAAAAATTATTTTTTTATCCGAGACCGAATGATCTTCAGTAGTTTTTCATAAATGTCTATACATCACGCAGCACGTCCCCAAAGATTAAATATGTTTTAAAAAAAGAAAATATTGCGACAATTTTTTACCCTTTAACAGAGCTGAACCGTTATAGACGTCTATGGATTTAAAAAAAAATTCTACCAATGCAAATAAAATTTAACTCATAAAACTATTTTATTTTAAAATATTTTTTCAAAATCAAAACTCTGAGGTGTTTTTTAGAAATTATATCTTTTAAAATAAAAAATATATTATACATACATGCATTATAAATATATAATAAAACATTTTGCTGAGAAAACTACTTCACATTTTTTCCTAAGCCCTCAGAAGAATAAGATAAAATTTTTAAAAAAAGTACAAAATAATCTCTGAAGTGTGTATAGTATTGCTCTCACTGTGTAAAATTTAGAATTAGCAAAAAGCAAAAAGTTTAATCATTTAAAATGCAGTTTAAAGAAACAAAATCGGATTTTTTTTAATTAGATTCAAATGTGTAAGCAGTTTGTATTTAAAAAAATCATGAATGTCTAACACAATTTCCCTTTATGGCATATTAAAATTGTGACATTTCAAAAAAAACATTCAGCGAAACAATAAAAAATTACCTGAAATGTGTAATTGTAAAGAATTTTAACAATAAGTACCATTTTTTTCCAGATGCTCCCGAAACGTCCTAGTTGTGAATCTCAACATATCGGACATCATCCTCTGCGTCTTCTGCATGCCCTTCACGCTCCTGGTCATCATACGCAGGAGCTGGTTCCTGGGCGAATTCCTCTGCAAAGCGGTCCCCTTCCTCCAGGCGTCCACCATCTTCGTGTCCGCGGGCACAGTTCTGTCGATCGCTGTCGACCGCTACAACACCATCGTCCGCTTCAACCCTCAGTACCCTAAGAAAGGCAAAAGGGAGATGCTAGTCAACGCTGCGTTTATATGGGTCACAGCCTTCCTGTTGTCCACGCCCATCTGCATTTTCCAAGGCACAGTCCCTGTTGGGTTGCCAGGATTCCACCTCTACCACAAATGCGTCGAGCTGTGGCCCAGCCCGTCCTTCAAAGGGGTGTACACTGTCATAATCCTGGTCATTCAGTTCGTCGTCCCGTCCCTGACCTTGCTGGTGACTCACGTCCACATTCGGACCCACCTCAACGACAAGATCGTCAAGGTGGACAGCCTCTGCCAAGATTCCAGAAGTCTGCACGAAGAACTTCCCAGTTCTGGCATGAACCACGAACGTCTGAAGCGAGACCTCAGACGAAACACCAGGGCGACGATGGTTCTTCTCAACATCTCCGTGGTGTTTACCATCAGCTGGTTGCCGTGGAACGGCCTCAATCTCCTTGCCGAGTTCCATCCGCATCTGATGAGTCCTCATGCACTGTATCTGTCATTTGCCTTCTGCCATATGGTCGCCATGTCGTCTTCGGTGACAAATCCGATCCTTTATGGATGGCTGAACAGCAACATCAGGCGTGAGATGGTTCGCATGAGCTGGATCCTTGCCAAGGCTGCTTCGGCCATGCTGTCGATGCGGAGTACGCAGAGGGAGAATCAGGACATGCAACTTAATAATAACTTGGCGCGATCTTCTGCTGGGGATTCAACTTTGAATAGAAGCAACAATCCAGAAAGTCAAGTTTAAGACTTATGTTTGTATTGTTATGGATGTTCAGTTGCATGTGATCAGTTGCTTTCGATCTTCTGCTGGGGATTCAACTTTCAATAGAAGCAACAATCCAGAAAGTCAAGTTTTAGACTTATGTTCGTATTGTTATGGATGTTCAGTTCATGTGATCAGCTGCTTTCGATCTTCTGCTGGGGATTCGACTTTCAATAGAAGCAACATTCCAGAGAGTCAAGTTTAAGACTTATGTTCGTATTGTTATGGATGTTCAGTTGCATGTGATCAGTTGCTGTGGATCTTCTGCTAAGGATTCAACTTTTAATAGAAGCAACAATGCGGAGAGTCAAGTTTAAGACTTATGTTCGTATTGTTAATGATGTTCAGTTACTTTCGATCTTCTGCTGGGGATCCAACTTTGAATAGAAGCAGCAATCCATAAAATCAACTATAAGACTTAAGTTCGTATTGTAATGGATGTTTAGTTGCTTTCGATCTTCTGCTGGGGATTCAACTTTGAATAGAAGCAACAATCCAGAAAGTCATTTTTAAGACTTATGTTCGTATTGTTATGGATGTTCAGTTGCATGTGATGAACTAAACTGTGTATTGAATTACTTTTAATTTATATCAGGAACATAAAAACATTTCAATGATAAATTGTTAAACTTCAAAATAGTTATAGTTTCAAATAATCTTTAAGCCTCAAAGTAGCTTTGACTCACTGATGACGACAACTGAAGAAGGCGTTTGAGTAAATAAATGCCTCAGTTCAAAGATGCGTTGCAATTTAATTGAATTTGGGATTAAGAGCTCACAAATAATGATTTTGTAGTCTGTATTGTGAGTTATTGCGGTACGTAGATAAAAAACAGTTGGTAAAGTCTCCTGATTATTTTTATTTTCTATTCCTTAGAATACCGTTATAAATATTTAAACTTCCGCCAAAACAAATTAATTTAAATGTAACTTAACATAATTGTGCACTGAGGCATCGATTAATGAGTAAGTTTGTTATAACAAAGATGGTCACCACGCTTTAATACAAATTAAGTTCATTTTCTTTTGTTTATAAAGAAAACGGATTATATGCAAACAGCTTGCAAAAATACTTAAAAAATATCAATGCACGTGTAATTCTAAGTAGAATCAAATATACAAACCAATGTTAACATTTAAATTAATCCAATATGTAAAAAACTTATCAGTCACTGTTAATTTATCAATGAAGTCATCTTCACATATGTGGCGAATTCATTATTCTATAAATTTCCTCATATATAAGAAGAGAACTTAAGTGAGGTTTCGTAATTTGAGCTTTAACCAATACAGACGTTACATTGAATTAATACAATTATCGGACACGTGTAAATTTAAGAAGAATCCAATATACAAACTAATATTAACATTTAAATCAATCCAATATATAAAAAACTTACCTGTCACTGCTAATTTATCAATGACATCACCTTCACATATATGGCTAATTCATTAATCCATACATTTCCTCATATATAAGAAGAGAACTTAAGTGAGGTTTCGTAATTGGAGCTGATACAATTATCGGACACATATTGAATACTAATAGAAAATATATATCATGTTAAACATCAGAACTGTTTCTATTAGCACAGAAAGCAATACCAGATGACTACGGGGCAATACAAGTGTATAAATTTTTCGAAATATATAATACCTTACAACTTGTATTTTAGAATGAAAAACTTTTTTCAAATAAAATCCAGAACTAAATGGAATTTGTATTTTACTTTAATAATATTTATATGACGAAAGATGTGTGTATTTAATAAGATTTGATTAAATCTCAATAGATCCTTGATTTTTTGAATACGGTTTAAACTATAATTCAAACTATAATTGATATGGAATGAATATTTTTTTATTATATTCTCCCATGTATCCATACATATATGTGGGATACATTCACACTCTTTGAATCAGAATTGTAAATTTTGGAAAAATTTGTTGGTTACAAAAAAAAAATTTAATGAATTTTAAAAAAATCTCAAATTTCTGTATTTTTAAAAAAATCTTTTCAAAATACAACATAAAATTCTGGTTTAGATCCTTATAAAAATATAATATGTGTAATTAAATAAACGGTTTTACACTCATAGCATTTTTAAAATTATGATCGAATTAAGTTACTAAATTTCTATTCGTGTACATTGCATTTCATAATACATATTTAATTTCTAATAATAATTATACTAACTATTTTTTACAAGCATATTTCTTTATATAGACCACTAAATATAAAAATATTTATTATATATAATGAAAAACTTTTTAAAATTATAAATGGTATGTTCAAGCCTTTTGCTCTCGTGAATAGTGTAATTTTCTACAATTTTCCACATAATATTCAACATTTGATTCCAGAAAGCATTATTAGTCAATGTATAAAAGTATGAATGCTAAACTTATAAAGGCTAAGAACTAAATATGTATTTTATGGATTAAATATTTTATTATAAACTAACCATTATAAACTGTACATTATGCATTCTTCATGTATTTGTAAGAAATTAAGTTTTCTTTTTCACATATAAAATATGTTCTATGAATAATTTCTTATATTTAGATCCATTCAACCTTCGAATAAAAAAATTATATTAAGAAGAAGATTTAAAACCAACGTCAATAAATGGGACGAATGCAAGGCAAAAAAAAGTACATTTTAAAGATATGGAGTTCCAGTTTAAAACATGTTTATCTACATTTTTAAGCACTTATTCGTATTTGTGTTAACTCAATTGAGCACAAGAGGTTATACGCTTGCATATTGTATTATATTTTATTTGGAATTATATGCGGGTGAATAATAAATATTTAAATTTAAAAGTGTATATAGGACACCAAGTCAAAAACAATATCCAAAATTATACATTAATATTATGAACTATAAAAAGAATAGTTCATTTTATTTTGAATCTAACGACCGACTTTTTATATTTCTGCGTTAAGTCGAAATAATTATTTTTGCAAATCAATATTAAGCATTGGTAAAATATTGCCTGAATATGCAACATTGAACTCCTGTTTCTCAATGATTACTTTTTTCTTCTTTGATCAAGTTTAAATTAATATAAGTTCAGACCCATTTGAAGACACTGCTCTAAATTAGTTGCAGTGTATTTTCAATTATATTACTTTAATGTGTCTTTAGGGACTAATAACGTATATATTATATTTATTTTAGTATGTATTTTAATAATTTGACCAATAAAATTAGCGATTGTTTAAAAAAAAAATTTCAAATTATCAAACAACAAAAATCTGTAAAGACAGTTGTAGTTCAATTTATCAAAATAAGTTATATGCTGGTATATTGTAATATTTGTTTTAGTTGGAATTAAACGTTGGTGGATAATAAACTTTTATTTTTAAACTTAGAAAAAACTTATTAAACCCTTACTTTTATTTACTTTTTAATATTATTTCACATTTAAGACAAGCATTTTTTAATGTTTATTATGATCAGAACGTATGTTTGTATACTGACAAATGGAGTTATTTTTAAGAGTTTTCATGTAAATACAATTTGTGGTATTATGAAATGAACTATTTTCAATGTGTTCATTTTATTTTACAATATATATTTATCATGGCTATGTATTTACTTCAAATATAATTTTGGAATTGAAATAAATAAAATTTCAAAACAAGTGCATAATGTCATAAATATTGGCTCCTAATACATAAGTTTTAATTTTAAGAAAGTCATGTACTCAAAAATTAGTACAATGAGTAAAAATAACAGATGCTAGACAACATAGGCTGCCTTCGTAAATCACTTGCAATTAATATCGAGAATTACAACCAATACTTACAAGGAATCGTACATAGATCTTCAGGCATCGCAGTCCATAGACTATGAGACTTTAAGAAGTTATAAACAAAAGACGTGTTAACAAGGTGTGCCAAAAAATGGGAAGTAAGATAATTGAGTTGTATTAACTCGGTTTTTATTTAAGAAATCGACGTCAAATAATGTGGAAAACCATCTTCTGAACAACTATTTTACGTTTGACAGGTCACTCAGTTAAGATGGCTTGAACAGAAGCTGATATGAGCATATTAAATCACACTGCTAAATTTTGGTTACTACAAATTTGAGTACATCATCCCTCATTTACGATGCAAGTGTACTCAAAGAAAAACGAGTAGGGTCAGGTACACATTTTTAAGTACCTTTATAGTACAGTGATTTGCGGAATTACTTTTTTATTTAATGACTGCCATTGGAAGCAAATTATGCCGTGAAATTTCAATATTTATGTTTTTTCCAAACAATTTCAAATTTAACAAAAACGTATAGGTACAAAGACAAAATTAAAAACAATTTCAATTTGTATGAATAATAAAACAATGTGATGGAGTATTTAACTGGAGTAAAAAAAAGTAATCAACTGTTATTTTCAATCGGTATAGTAAAATAGATTATAAAGGTGCTACTTAGTTTCTTTATGCAGTATTTCCCAAATTTGTTTTAATTAGCCCCAATGTTGACTTTTTCGGAACAGCTGAAACTGTACCTTATTTATTAAAGCTTTCAGTGGAAAATGTATTCCTATACGGCGGGTTAAGCAACAATCGGGTTAACCAACAAATTGAGAAAAAAATGTTGTTTTCAACGTAAATGTAAGCCCAAAGTTTCACTTTCTATGCAAAACAAAATCGATAGCGAAAATGGACATGTATTGAATTGTTGCAACGTGGACTTTCCTATTGACTGGTTTACTTTAAAGCCAGTTTTTTCAAAATGAATATTGTATGTGTGTTGTTGCAAAACTTCGTCCATATTCGATCCAATTGCTACATACATTTATTTACATAAGGTTTTTGTTCATTAATTTAGAATACAATGGCTGAAAATAGAAAAAGTATAACTATTAACCAACATGTTTGTTTTTCAGGAAATATACTCAAAGTTTTGTATTTCCCATGTACCGACAACTTAATTGTTGATAGGTGTTTTTTGTTATATTTATATAACAATGCATCCCACAATGTTTATTTGTATTGTGATTGATAAATATCATCAAGCTGCTTCAATTGATATTAAAGGGGAGTCATAATAGGACATTTATTACAAAAAAATCAATTATACAAAAGTGGCACTGGTCACATTACATTCTTAGATTGTTCTAAGATACACTCAAACCTGTTTTTGTGCGGTGGAAATAAAAAAAACGCATAAAAAAATTCTCACAAAACTTCACAACTAGCTATAAAAAATAGTTTTCGCAACACAAATATTTTTTTTATACGGTTTAAAGGGACCGCATAAAAAAACTCTCACATAGAAAATAACTCAAAACCTTACAAAATATTTAGGAATTGCTTTTTTAAACGAAATCAAGACAAGAGGTTGACAGCTACTTGGAATCCGCCAAACTTATTGGAATCTGATTTAGAAAATACACATGCGAACATTTTTAAATATTTTATTTACATCTGTACTTATTTTAAACATACAAAACTTTTCAAAACGTATAACCATTATCCTTCGTAGTCTGACAATACACAAACTTGGTTCAAAATCGCTTTCGTCACTTGAAGATACTACCTCGCACTCGTTTAGAGTTGACTTTTTTTCAGTTACCATGCAGTCAGTAATTAGTTTTTGCGACGACTGTTGTTTCACTAGACGCTTGTGTATGTCTCGGTAGCCAGATAATCAATTATGTTCCAATTTGATTGAAATTTTCATATACCGCTCAAAATAAATCGCACAAAAAAAGCTCACAAAAAAAGACCGCACAAAAACAGGTTTGAGTGTATTCAAAATATACAAAAAAAAAGTATAAATATTATCATTTTATATTTTATAATCAGTATTTAAAAATGGCGAAAATGTTATGTCTCTTCTCCCACATGTGACAGGGAGTGAGACATATGAGGATATGTCACAGGCTTTTTATTATTTATTTATTTTTTAATTTGGGGTTAATTTTATAATTTGTCATGTTTAAGGTAACCCGGAGTCCCGCAAAGCTCCCATAGGCTCTAATGTTAAATTATAGCTCTTTCAGTGTACCTTTTCTAAGAAACTATGGAAGCTATTGACATGAAATTTTTTGTAGTGGTCAATCAAACATTTGTTATTACTTTAACATGGGATTTTTCAAATATATGGTCTAGTTGCTTAGAAATATTTTTTTTCCTAAAGCAATATAAAAAAAATCGCAAAAAACCCATTTTTCGACATTTAAAGCTACATAACTTTTTTACTAGGATAAGAATTATTAAAAGCCCATGTTAAAGTAATAAAAAATGTTTGATTGACCACTACAAAAAATTTCATGTCAATAGCTTCCATAGTTTCTTAGAAAAGGTACACTGAAAGAGCTATAATTTAACATTAGAGCCTATGGGAGCTTTGCGGGACTCCGGGTTACCTTAAATTGAAGGATAAGTAGTAATGGAATCGGATACTGCCAAAACCCATTAGTAGTTACAATTTCATTGATATTTCATTTTTAAAAATTGTTTTAGTATATTCTACTGTGGAAAGTTATAAAAGGCATTTTGATAATTTAACATCTTCACGTGGGCTAATTTAAAGAAATATTTCCCTGCCTGTGGGCTAACTCCTAAACGGGGAATAAAATATGGCTTCGGGGGACAGGACAAAGAGCTCCCAAAACATTGTGAAAGAACGACTTACCTTACAATAAGAGGCGTGTAACTGTCTGACGGACGGATTGTTAACAATTCTTCCTCAAAGCAGGTAGATTCGCATATGGGTGTATGGTCAGATGAGGGGTTGAAAAACTAAACAAACCAAGCCGAAGACGATCTGTACAAACCATTAGTCAAGAGTCTCATGTCCGTAACCATGTAATTACCTGTTCTGCTGCAAACAGCATACTTCAGAATTCACATGCTTTAAAAATTCTTCCCCCGTCTCCGTGGTCAAAATTGTCCCAAGCCCATCACCGGACCTGTGAAATCTAGGGAACAGATGCTGCCACAGGCCACACGTAAGTGTTAACATGATAAAAGCATATAACATGTTTGTTCTTAATTATCCTTTTAGTTATGAAATTCAAACTTACATGTTCGGAATTTAACTGAAAGTTTTGTTCTTACAATCCTGGAACACGTCCCATTATTTCCTCTTTACGATGTATCAATCATCCCTTAATATATTACTTCAATAACATACCTTATTTATATAAAAACTCGTCTTATAGAACATTGGGATTAAAATATTAAAATACAAATACAACGTTAAAATACGCAATAAAATCCATCAAATCCGGACATTTTTCGGGAGAACCATCTCCCTTCATCAGAAGAAAATGATTTTCTACTGATGAAGGGAGATGGTTCTCCCGAAACATGTCCGGATTTGATGGATTTTTATTGCGTATATTTTAACGTTGTATTTGTATTTTAATAAACATACCTTATTACCAAAATTTTAGTATCTTTATATTTAAATTAACTACTAGTTTATAAACACAATATCAGTGTTGTTAGTTTACAAACATAAGATTCTTATTTTTTTTAAATGATATATGATTCGTCCTACTCCAAAGCAGCCGTAGTGGATTTAACTCTTTTTGCAGCTACACGCCTCATATAGATAATATCAATGAAACAATAACTCTTAACATTCATTTTTAAGGTAGTAAAACAAGAAATTCCGAACAAAAATTCTTGTAATGTTCTATAAAATCGAACTATAGACGATTTAAATTAGTCTTTTGGTTATATATTTAGCAATAGAATTACAAATAAATTGCATTGTTTTATTTAAGAAAAAAAACAATTACCCTACTCCTACAACTATCCTATATCTCCCAACTATCTCCTATCGTTAACTCAAAACAGAAAAGATAACCATGTCTGTTTATATTCTTAGACTTCCAATTAATTTTATTTTGTAAATGTATAAGTAAAAATAATTCAAAAAATAGTTTTTATAATTGTATCAAAAACATATGACTCAATTATAATAGAAACCGCACTATAAAGATAATTAGATTACGTTAAATATAACTTATATAAATCCATCTAAATAACAACGAGTATTCAACAAAACGCAGGAAAAGACATTTCAACAAAAATAAACTATTTATACAAAACCTCGTTCTATCAAATAACAATTATTACCAAAACCTATTTTCAAGCTTGTAATTACATAAGAAAATAAATAACTTTCTTTGACATTCTGTTTTTAAATGGATTTTGATGCGTTTTTTATGTTTATTTACATGTTATAAAGGGAATATAAAAACAACTTTATAATACCCAATAACTAATATTTAAGTTTAAACGTTTTTTTTTACGTGTTCCTTTAAATAGAACACAATCAAATATTTCTTTTAAGAAAGAGTGGATGAAGGATTTTCTGTTGTCTATGTTTTATCTGGTCTGACAAAATTAAAAAGTTATATAATTATTCCGTTAGAGTGAGAAACATAATTAGGATGCTAATTAGAGTTAATTTTTGGAATAAAACAAGCGATTACACAAATTAAAGCTGAAGCGAGTGTTTTTTCGCAAATTACATGTCGTTGCTGCTTTAAGTCAGTCTTACGTTATAAGTAAACATATAAAAAAGAGAGAAATAATAATTCAAACAAGATTTATTTGACCTTGATTCCTGAAACATTTTTTTTCATTTGTCTTTAACTATAACTTAACGCATATCGGATTAAATTTCCACTTGGTTTTTAATTAAATTTGAATGGCATACATCCAATTAAGAAAACCTCATACTTTAAATACACACATATTTTCTACAAACTTTACTTCAAGAATATTTACAAATATTTGTATTTAAAATCTAAATGCTACAAGTCAAAATCTACCTTTAAAAGAACCCAAGGTAACATATCAATCCAATAATACGCGTTTAACGGATTACTTAATTTTAAACTTAATACTTTATTTTTTATTAAATTTGAATAGTATACAGCCAATTATCAACTCATCATGCTTTAAATACAACCATATTTTCTACAAACATACTTCAAGAATATTTTCAAACATTTATATAAAATCTCCATGCTACAAGTCAAAATCCACCTTTAGAAGAACCCAAGGTCACAAAACAATCCAATAAACAAACATATACCCGATTAAATATCCACTCAACTTTTAATTCAATTTGAATAACATACATCCTATATCTACAGTCTTCTAACTGAAAATCACACTGAAAGCTTTAACTAGATTCACATTTAGAAAGAGATGGTAAAATATATTTTTACTAATAATATCACCATTTAAAGAAAGACAATTTTTTAAAACTGTTTTTCTCAATATTTAGGAACTATATTCTGAAAAAAAAATAGCGGAATTCTATCATTCTTTAACATTAACCATACCATTCAATTAAAATGAAACATTCTAAAAAATCCTAATATTTTTTGTCGACATGTATTAATAATATACAGCCAACAAATAACTCAACAATCGAGAATCAAGGTGAAATTAGAAATATCAAAGTATTAGTTAGAATTAGTTAGGCAAAGTTAGAATATGAAAGTATAATATTTACTATACACGTCGGCTGTTCCCAACGTTCGTTTCTATAGAAATAGGAAAATATTCTTTGTCGTCGGAATACAAATATGGTAAATTTTCGACTGACTTTCATTGAAATTCAATGCACAATCATTGCTAAGGCACATAACAAATAATCAATGCTCAGTAAGATGCAACATTGCTTTAAAATATATTGTGGCATTTATATTTATCGGTAAAATAAATTTTTCCACAACAAAATAAATTTTTCCGATGCCGTGTTCATATATAGACGTTTGACAAAATTTTGGGTTTTGCTTCAATAAAAAAAATAAAAATAAAAAATAATCAATAATATTTCAAATTTATTTAAATGTCAAGCTTAGAACAAAATACCATTTGTAAAAAATTTCAATGATTTAATTTGGCAGAATATTATAGAAAACCAATAAATACTGAAAACTGAAGTTTAAATAAATATACTATGTTTTTTTTCTATTTATATAAAAATAAAAAAAATAAAAATTAAGATTAAAAAAAAAAGGAATATTTCTATACATAAAATAAATTGGCTCCTCATTTAAAAGTATTGTAAATACAAGGAAAATATTTATAAATATTTTCAACGTGACTTTTAAACAAGCAGATGAGCAAACAAAAATAAATATATTCTATATTTTAAAATATTCTGAATTTTTGTTTGAAATGAATCTATTTCTAGTTTAATAAATTTAAATATGCATACTTCAAAGAGAGAAGAGTTATAGGAGAATTGATTGAATACAACTATTCAAATTTGATAAACAATGATATATAAGAGATTTGAATTTCAATATAGAAAATATAGGTGATGGAGTCAAATAATAGAAATTCCATTTTAATCAGAAAGAATGAATATACTATT
The DNA here is from genome assembly GCA_963932185.1 of Troglohyphantes excavatus. Taxonomy (NCBI): domain Eukaryota; kingdom Metazoa; phylum Arthropoda; class Arachnida; order Araneae; family Linyphiidae; genus Troglohyphantes; species Troglohyphantes excavatus. The sequence continues at coordinate 43,903,678 of OZ010670.1, read as the reverse complement.
TTTATAGTAGTATAACTCAAGGATAGTGAAGACCATATATATATATATATATATATATAAGGTGTGCTCGTACTCGTGCTGCCTGACGGAAGGCGGAGAGAGCAACTATTTGACGTCATAGTGACGCCTACTTCGCCTTCTGTGGGCGTGTTTAATGCTCTCGTTTGAACCAATGGCAAGGCTGAACTAGATGCGGTCACGTTGTTTGATGGTGCTGCCATCTATTCGTTTTTTTTGTGAACTATTAAAAAGTGATAAGCTAACTTTATTTAGTTACTTTTACTGCATTTTATGAGTTTAAATTATATTTTAGTATGGAAAAATTGCAAAAGAGTTGCTTAATAAATTAAGCGTATTAAAATAATATTAGCTGCCACGAGAGCATGTCCAGGAATTTTGAAAGAGTAAAATAGTGGTCGGAACTATCCGGTCAATCCATTTGTATTGGACATATTAAATGAGTTACAATTTCTATCAAGTAAAATACGGGGACATAACAAAACAAGGACGGATTAGTAGTGAAGTTACCTGAACACAATTATTTACAGATATTTACATTATTTTGCTAATTAAATTTAAATCACCAGTTGTTACCCAACCGGGATTGAACCTAAGTAGCAATGCTTGAAACACACAGCCAATGAGAATGATCAAAAACCGATAGTAAGGCGGAGCTAAAATGATGTCAAAAGTAAGGCGGAGCTAAAATGATGTCAAAAGTAAGGCGGAGCTAAAATGACGTCATTTAGTTGCCTTTCCTTGCCCACTTTCAAAAAGCGAAAAACGAGCGCACCTTCTATATATAGTCTTTACTATCCTTGAGTATAACTTACGAATAGATCAACTCACCTGTCGATATTGTAAATTATACTGCAGTAAATTACTTATTCTATATTTATTTCAAACTAGCCGTTTCTTCTCACCCAGTTTGGGCACCCATTAAGGGTTATACATTAGAAAAGTAGAGTTGCCTCGTCGAGATTCGAACCCGAGATCTATAGTCCAGAAGTCTAAAGCTTCATCGTCTAAGCTAAATGGGCTCCCTCACCCTATTGGATGGAAACTTTAAATATTAATTAAAAAATTACTAATTTTTAAATTCTGGCTCTCATGTTCACAATTAAAGATTGAGTAGTTCTTATGTGTAGTGGAATTTAGTGTTTTGTGTGCCATAGATAGACTGACTTTCATTTATTATTATCTATTTACTTAGATTGCAAGACCAAGATGTTTTTTTTACCTTTTGAATTTAATTTCAACACCAAATTGTGCATAATTCGAAGATACTTCGTGATTGGTTTATGTATTAGTTATGATCCACACTTCCATCACTATAAATGGCACAAATAGTTTTATGTATCAGCAGTTCTTTTACTTTATACGAAAATAGAAATATTGAAATGCAACAAAAAGGTTATTTTTTATACAATTATATTCTTTAACAATAAAATGTATCCACTATAAACAACATTCAAAACGCACGTTAAAATACTAGCTTTGTATGTTTTTAATTTATATATTTCAAACATTTGTCAACATTTCAGAACAGCTTCACAATTATATTTTGGCCTAATATTTGGTCTGCTGACATATGACATAAAGATGCATATGTCACATGGCATAAAGATACATATGTCACATGACATCTGACATAAAGATGCATATGTCACATGACATCTGACATAAAGATGCATATGTCACATGACATCTGACATAAAGATACATATGTCACATGACATATGCCATAAAGATGCATATGTAACATGACATCTGACATAAAGATGCATATATCACATGACATCTGACATGAAGATACACATGTCACATAACATCTGACAAAAACATACATATGTCACATGACATCTGACACAAAGATGTATATATCACATGACATATGACATAAAGATACATATGTCACATGACATCTGACATAAATATGTCTATGACACGTACATAGGGCAACAAAACTAAAAAAAATTCAGCATAATTTAATATATATACAAAAGGAAAATCTCACACTTACATATTCACTAATTTGTCTACTTTCTACTTGGCATATAGTCAGGATATGAAGTTTTACAAAACTTTTCTGGCGCCGTAAAAATTAAATGCAAGCTTCCGGCGACGTTTCGTTTGCATATTCATAATTGGCGAAAAACTTTCTCCTTTCAAACGTCAAACTCGGGATTTCCAATTTTCTGCAAACTGAAAATATATTGATTTTTTCTTTAAATTATTGTTTTACTTAGTAAGTTCTAAATAGTTTGATTGGATGACAAAGAGTTAGTAGGGGGACGAAAGGCTTCTAACCCATATTAATCTCCTTTTTCTATATAGAATGGAACAAAGTTTAATGGAACTTTTGATATCCTTACCCCCTGAGGTGTGTTTCAATAATTTTTTTTTAATTGCGAATCTTCTAAATCTTTCATTTACCTTCTACACAAAAGTGTAAAATTATAGTAAAAAAAAATTGGTTGTAGTTAGGCAAAATATTGCATATAAATAATGTATTTAAATAATATACGACGGAAGTTATCAAGCTGTTTACGCTATACTTATAAATTAAAAAATGCACTTTAATGCTGTTTATACACATTTATCGTATATAAGCCTTGTAAATAATATTACGGTGAATTTAACATTACATTTTCCCTTTAATTATTGTTTGTAACTGAGATCGACAGATGGCAGCACTAACCACGTTGTAAGTTGCAATCTAAAATATTTTTACTATTTTTAAATAATAAGCATAACCCTACAAAATGATGCCATGGTTTCAAAATTTGGACATTTCTACATTTGTTTTCAATGTAGTCTAATTATATAATTTATAATTTACAGAATTATAAACTTCAATGGAACGAATACACTTTTTTACAATTTATAGTTAAAAATTGCATACTAATTTATCCTATTTAGTACATTTTCCTAATAAAGTCAAATTGTAAATTTAACAATTTCAATTATATGTTGTTGTTTTTTTAAAACATTTTTATTAAATATGCTTTATTTCATTTTAATTATGACGGTATTTATCTATAATGTGTTTTTAAACTAATAAAACTGTCATTTCAAATAATGAAACTGTAATTTTAATTAATGAAACTGTAATTTTAATTAATGAAACTGTAATTTTAATTAATGAAACTAATTTTAATTAATGAAACTGTAATTTAAATTAATGAAAATGTAATTTAAAGTAATAAAACTGTCTTTTAAAATAATAAAACTGTCATTTAGACTAATAAAACTGTCATTTAAAATAATAAAACTGTCATTTAAAATTATAAAACTGTCATTTAAATTAATAAAACTGTAATTTAAACTAACAAAATTGCAATTTAAATTAATAAAACTGGAATTTAAACTAATAAAACTGGAATTTAAACTAATAAAACTGTCATTTAAACTAATAAAACTGTCATTTAAACTAATAAAACTGTCATTTAAGATAATAAAACTGTCATTTAAACTAATAAAACTATCATTTTAACTAATAAACCTGTAATTTAAACTAATAAATGATAATGATAAATGGTTATTATAAAAGCTCAACCATAAGTTAAACCCAACCAACCACTATTTTGGACTCAGGAAGCCCCATAAGTATGGTAACATTAAACATTCGACATCGAATTTTTGAACTTAAAATAACAGTGCATTTCGTTTCGTTTAATTGTTATATTAAATATTTTAACTTATAATTCAAATTGAAATACCCAATAAACTTCAAAGTTGTTCCAGATTATTTTATTCATCCAAAACTTAACCATTACTGATTTTTTTTTAAAAAATCCTATTACAATTTATCGCTACCAGTTTAAACTAAAAATCCACATTTTATTAGTAATTTTAAGTGCTTTGATAGTTAAAGTAGTATAGTAATATGTACAGCAAATATATTTTTAAGGATTTAATATAGAAGAGTTGGAAATACAAGGACTTGCTTTTCATACAAGTGTACTTAAAAATTGATTCCTTTGGTTTGTGTGAAAAAAAGTTAATTAAAAAAATATATAATAAAACTTTTGGTCTGAGAATATTTCATAAATCATATTTTAAAAAATAGTTTTTTGTCTAACTTTTTCTGCAAATAATGTTTTTATAACTATCCCATTTCGTTTTTAAAAAATTATTTATTCTATGATTTTTAACTAATTTTTATTTTAAATACTTTTTATTCAAACTCATAACGGATGTTGTCCCCATGTAGCATTGCAAACATTTGAAAGAATTTCGATAAAAACTACTTGTAATAGAAATCTAAAAATAGTTATACAAAAATATGGTTATTTTATGAATCTTAGATATATGTAAGACAGAAATCTTAAAACTATTTCATTCGATTCTTAGAAATCGCACTTTTAGAAATTCTATTCGACAACATTTGAATAAATTTCAAAATGTTCGTACAGCTCTACTTCTATGAAGACATAAAGAAATATAAGGTAATTTGTCGTACGTTTCAAAAAATGTAGCTTAAGTGAATATAATATTCGACATCGAATTTTTGAATTTATAAATAACAGTGCATTTTTCGTTTTGTTTAATATTTAAATTAAATAATTTAACTTATAATTAAAATTGAAATACCCAATAAAATTCAAAATTGCACCAGACTATTTTATTCATCCAAACTTAATCATTATTTATTTTTAAAAAAAATCGTATTATAATTTATCACTGCTATTTGTATTTAAAATCTCACATTTCATTATAAATTTTAAGTGCTTTGTTAGTTAAAGTAGTACGGTAATATATCCAACAAATATATTTTTATGGATTTAACTGGGAAAACATGGACTTGCTTTTCACTCAGGTATACTGAAACCCAAAGTACATGGCATTCTGATAATGCAAATTTCTTTTGCTCTCCGCCATCCATCATAAATTGTGACACGTAATGTAATTAAAATTTCATCGCCGTTTTCATAAAAAAAATATCTTGTGACATAAAAAACTAACATGACAAAACACTTCATAATTATTCATGAGTCCGTTATATATAAGTATATTTTAGATAATCATTCTATAATTATTATCGAATTATCTTAGTAACTGGAAGTAGATAAAAACAACAACGAATTATACATTGTTCTTGTTTTACATGGAAGTATGCGACTAAATAATTATTATAATTAATATAGCTAATCGAAATTCCAAATGTTTCAGAAAATACACCTATGTTGTCGGGAGTTTTTTTATAGTGAATTTTACTATATTTCAAGATATTTGAGACACACAAGATCTTTAATTATAAAAAACAGAATTTTGAAAAGCTGTATTTCCGCATCCAAACAAATTATTTCAACATTCCACTCCATACAAAACAGGTACTTAAAAATGAGCACCTGAACCTATTCGGTTTTCTTTGAGTACAATTCCGTCGTAAAGGTGACACCAATATAAGGTGATATTTCAATTAAATTATTAAGATACCCTTAGACCTTTAAATATGTATATACACCAGGAAAGGAGAATTAGAAGGGTCTTTATTCAGTTATTCAAATTTATCAAATTAGGTGATGTGAAGGGATTGGAATTTAATACTGCCAATGTGTGACTAGAGGTCACGGATTCAAATTATGGAAATCACAGGTTTATCGGAACATTAGACATCATTACTTTTTTTAATGGGTTGATAGAAGTAGAATAGTTTCCTTAAGTATGTTGTCAAGTCTTCGGGATTGGGTAGTTTTAAAAAGCAATTGGAAAGTAATCGGAACAATAAAATAAGGAACCGCAAAAGTAACCCACATTGTGGAATCAGGAGGATGTGCGAGATAGACAGAAACAACTTTGATTGGTCTACAGCCTGTAATTGGTCACCATTGTTTGTATATGTATAAGTAAAAGCAAACGTTTTCTTTTTTACAAGTAATAAGAATTTTAATTTAATACAAAATGTCAAAAATTATAATAGAACTATTTAATTATCGATTATTTTTTAAAAAGTAAACTAGTCATATTAAACAAAAAATTTAAAATATATATTTAAACTATAACACTATAATTCTTTAAAATTTATTCTATATACTAACAATGCAATTCAACTAACAATCCTTCTTCTTTCGTTCAAAACATTAATTAATTAAATTGCAATTAAAAAGAAGGTAAAACTTAACAGGAAAACAATTTTAATTAATTACAGTACAAAGCAAGTTTAAAATAAAAGTAAACGTTAGTTAAACTGAAGTAAACAAATTAAACCATTTTATCATTAGAGAGAAATGTGTGATAGTTAGTCCAAACTAGTTTATTTTTTTTATAAAACATAAATAAGCCAAACTAGTTTAAAAAAACGGGGATATATTGTGAACTCCTAAAAATAAATCCCATCAATTATATAATTTTAATATTTACATTGGACAAATCAAGTCTTAATTTCGGAAACCTAAGCGATATTACAAGAAATATCCTTCCTGTAATTTTATTTACTACTTCCAATTGAAGCGCATATGGTAAAGTTATCTTGAAGTCAGCCATGATTAATCGGACTACCGTACAAAAGAGATTTGCTTAGGATTTGCAATCAATAATAGAGCTTAGTAATCAGAACTAAGTCATAAATCCTGGACTTACATATTAAGAGACCATTTAATACATCAGGGGTGAATAAATTGGCTTTATTAATTCAGAAATCGCTGATCACGTGTCTCAATACATTATTTAACACTTCAACTAAATGAAGGCGTATATTTATGATGATTCATATAAGAGTATGATTCACATCACATCAAGTCTCTTGTATCTGAAATGTAACAAATATTTCATTTTCGACTTATATAACCTGGAATTATTGATGCCTTGTACAATGCATTGTAATGATTTGAACGGTAATGTAGCGCTTTATAATGCAGTGTAACGTTTTACTAAATGTAGTGGCGCTATGCACTGAAGTTTGACGTTTTAGGAAATAATGTAATACTTAAAATGTATGCTAACAATTATCAATATAATGACTCTTTAAATAATGAAATATAACTTTAAACAACGAAATGTAATTTTTAACTACTAAATGCAACTTTTAACAATGCAATGTAACGTTTAGTTATTAAATTTATCATTTAATAATAAAATTTAACATTTATGAACGACTTAATAATTAAATGTAACATTGAATTATGATTTAATAATGAAATGTAACATTTAACAATTAAATATAACATTTAGTTATTAAATTTAACATTTAGTAATGAAATTTAACATTTAGTAATGAATTTTAACATTTAAGAAATATTTAATAATGAGATGTAAAATTTATGAATGATTTAATAATTAAAAGTAACATTGAAGTAAGATTTAATAATGAAATGTAATTTATGAATATTTATGAAAGGTTTAATAACAAAATGCAATATTGAAGTATGATTTAATAAGGAAATGTAATATTAAAGTATGATTTAATAAGGAAATGTAACATTGAAGTAAGATTTAATAATGAAATGTAACATTGAAATATGATTTAATAATTAAATGTAACATTAAAGTAAGATTTAATAATGAAATGTAACATTGAAGTATGATTTAATAATGAAATGTAACATTGAAGTATGATTTAATAATGAAATGTAACCTTGAAGTAATATTTAATAATGAAATGTAACATTGAAGTATGATTTAATAATGAAATGTAACATTGAAGTATGATTTAATAATGAAATGTAACATTGAAGTAGGATTTAATAATGAAATGTAACATTGAAGTAGGATTTAATAATGAAATGTAACATTGAAGTAGGATTTAATAATGAAATATAACATTAAAGTATGATTTAATAATGAAAGGTAAAATTTAACATTAGAATGTAGCGTTTTACAATTCAATGTAACGTTTTAAAAAATGAGGCGTTGTACACTGAAGATTGACGTTTTAGAAAGTAATGTAGAATGTAATAATGTAATCTCTAAAATTTATTCTAACACTTCACAATATAAGGTAACTTTAAACAATGAAACATATATTTTAACAATTAAATGTAACATGGCTTCTAAGTTTCTAATTGAATTTGCTAAATAGGCTATAAATTGAAGCTTTTGGCTAATATGTTACAGTGAAAGACCGATATCTGGAGAATGTCGACTTTCACCGGTGAATGTCAACATTCACATAGTCGCTTGGTGTATGTCCGATATAGTTGCTAAATACCCTTATTTCTGACTTACACCGGCAAATGTCGACATTCACCATGCACTAATGGTGAATGTTGAACATGTCGTAGATATATATTTTCTTCTCCTTATTTCAGTCGCGATAAAACGTCACAAGGGTGACGTAACTTTTTCGCCTCTCTTTCTGAGAGGAGTGAAAAATAACTTAAAACAAACAGTACTCCTCTCTTTTCGACCTCCACCAAAGCATATCTGTGATTGTCGACATACACCGGTGAGGGTCCGAATGTACAAGAATGTAAGGAAATATTCGATCTTTCACCGATGTATTTGGTATGTGTTGACATTCACCTGTAAAAGTCGACATTCTCCAATTTCGGTCTTTCACGGTAACAAATAAAAATGTCACACAAAACAGCTGTTATAAATTAAATTGGCGTAGACTTTGTATTTCAAACTTTTATTAATATAAAAATGAACCTTTGGTTTGTGTGAAAAAAAAAGTTCATAATAAAAAAACAATAAAATTTTTGGTCTGAGAATATTTCAGAAATCATATTTTAAAAAATAGGTTTTTGTCTAATTATTTTAGCAAATGATGTTTTATAACTATCCCATTTCGTATTTAAAAAATTATTTATTCTATGATTTTTAACTAAATTTTTTAAAAAAATACTTTTTATTCAAACTCATAACGGATGTTGTCCCTATGTCGCATTGCGAACATCTGAAAGACCTTCGATAAAAACTACTTGTAATAGAAATCTAAAAATAGTTATACAAAAATATGGTTATTTTATGAATCTCAGATATATGTGAGACAGAATTCTTAAAACTATTTCATTCAATTCTTACAATTCTCACTTTTAGAAATTCTATCCGACAACCTTTGAATAAATTTCAAAATGTTCGTACAGCTCTACTTCTATGAAGACATAAAGAAATATAAGGTATCTTGTAGTACGTTTCAATCGAAAAAATGTAGCTTAAGTGAATATACATGTAATACTATTATTTGAATCAATCTCTTCAGAATCACATTTGACTTTATTAAGTACAAAGGTGAACAAATGCTTTGGAATGAGCTTCTCCGTATTTTATATTAACTTTTCAGAAATTTTCAAAGTTGTTTCATTGAAATGGTTATTGCAAATTAAATTGATCATTTAAAGTTTAATTAATAATTTGTCATTTAAAGTTTAATTATTAATTTGTCATTTAAAGTTTAATTAATAATATGTCATTTAAAGTTTAATTAATAATTTGTCATTTAAAGTTTAATTAATAATTTGTCATTTAAAGTTTAATTAATAGTTTGGCATTTAAAGTTTAATTATTAATTTGTCATTTCAAGTTTAATTATTAATGTGTCATTTACAGTTTAATTAATAACTTGTCATTTACAGTTTATTTCATAATTTATCACTTAAAGTTTAATTAAGAGTTTGGCATTGAAAGTATAATTAATAGTTTGTCATTTAAAGTTTAATTAATAATGTGTCATTTACAGTTTAATTAATAACTTGTCATTTAAAGTTTAATTAATAATTTGGCATTTAAAGTTTAATTAATAGTTTAGCATTTAAAGTTTAATTAATAATGTGTCATTTACAGTTTAATTAATAACTTGTCATTTACAGTTTATTTAATAATTTATCATTTAAAGTTTAATTAACAGTTTGGCATTTAAAGTTTAATTAATAATTTTTCATTTAAAGTTAAATTATTAATGTGTCATTTACAGTTTAATTAATAACTTCTCATTTACAGTTTATTTGATAATTTGTCATTTACAGTTTAATTAATAATTTGGCATTTAAAGTTTAATTAATAATTTGACATTTAAAGTTTAATTAATAATTTGTCATTTAAAGTTTTATTCATAATTTGTCATTTAAAGTTTAATTAATAATTTGTCATTTAAAGTTTAATTAATAATCTGAGTCTCATTAGAGCATATTACAATTTTTCTTTAATTAGTTTAATAATGTAGTTTTAGTATGAAATAAAAAGTAATATATTAGTGCAAAAGCCGTTCAATATACTTACTTTCTTATTAAAATTACTATAAAAAATAATACATATGGAACACATTTTAATGTACCCGTAACATTTAACTTAACACCTTTTAAAAATATCCATCACTACCAATTGCAGCGTTCTCTGGTGATCAGCCAGAATTTGGAACATTTCATAGAAAAACCGTTACATGCCATCACAACGAAAAGAAGCTGACTTAAATTATGTAAAAATGTACAAAATAAATAACCGTATTAATTTAGATTTTTTATGCTATTTTTACATTCAGATTATATATTCTTAATAGTACGAGGGTATCTAGTAGACTACTCAGATATAGAATTATAAAATACACCAAATAAGCCTTTATATTTAAATCCAATTAATTTTCTATATTTAAATTTAATTTTACCACCTAACACTTGAACTCGCCATGTCTATGTACAGGCAGTATCCATGGAAAACAGACAGGTCTAGTCCCAAACTAAGCATATGCTTATTTTTATTAATATTAAATAGGTAACAAACAGTAACAAAGCTAATTCAACAGACGGATGAGACTAATTACATTACTAAAATGAGTTCCTTGTTTTAAAATAATTTAAGATCTTCAATTATATTATGTTCAAAACTGTAATAATTATTTAAAATATAATTTTAAGATTAATAAGTGTGTATATACTTTAAAATTAAAATACGTAATATGTGGTATCTCATGCAAAATCATGCTATCCATGCTGGTTTACGCTACATAAACGCCTCTAACTAAGCCCCATCGTACCCAAATTAATGATTATATAGCTGAGTTCGCTTGAATGAACCTGTGCAATTACTACCGGTATACATCAAATGTCTGCACATGACACCTGTGTGAATACAGGATTCCCGGTATTGTTAACACATGTGCGACTGATAAGGCTAACAAATGCCACGCGTCTAAGTATTAGCCAAAAGAATGGGAATTAGGATAATTGAGCTGTAATAACTCAGTTTCCAATCAGTTTTAGTTAATAACAATCGACATCAAATGATGTGGAAAACCATCTGAACAGCTATTTTAAGCTTGGCAAGTCGCTTTGTTAAGATGGCTTGAACAGAAGATAAGATAACAATATTAAATCACACTGTTCGATTTTGAGAAAGTATGTGTACTTAAATGTGAGTATGTCATCGCTCCTTGACGATGCAATTATACTCAAAGAAAAACGAATATGTTCAGGTACTTATTTTTAAGTACCATTTTTTTTGCAATGCTGATTGCGTAACTTTAAACTCAATTTTCATAGTAATGATTTTTGCCCTGTTTGATCAAGTGAAAATTACTATAAGTTCGGATCTACTTGAAGAAACTGTTCCTAATTTGCTATAATGTATTTTCAAACATATTACTTTAATTTGTCTTTGGGCATTATTAATATATAGATTATACTTTTTGTAATATTTTTTAAATCGTTTGACCAGTGAAATTAGAAATTTTCACCAGTGAAATGAGTGATTATTACACAAAAATATTCTTCTGCAAAAAACAAAAATCAAAAAATGACAGTTTGATTAAATACCATTCTTTTCTTTATAAATATATAGAATTATAGTGTTTAAAAAATTATTTTCTTGATTTATATCAAAGGAGAGAAAGATAAAAAAATTTGTAAATTTTTATTTTTATAAAAAAAAAATTATAAATTTTTTAAGCGTTTCAACATATGATAAGCTTAATATGCCTTGCACACATGTGTAAGAAAAAATTATCATGATATCTGAAAAATTAAATAAAGTAAAGTGTGTGCTATGCCCCCTTAACGTCATTGAACCCCAAGGATAGTGGAGACTTTATATAAAAGGTATGCTGGTTCTCGCGCTTTCTGACGGAAGGCGGGGAAAAGTATTTTTTGACGTCATAGTGCGCCTTCCTCCGCCTTCTGGGCGTGTCTAATACTCTCGTTTGTACAATCGTTTTAGGAGTCGTCTACAGAGCAAACTTAATTTAACAAGAATTCTTGTTTGTAACTAATCTTGAATTTATTTAAAAGAAAACAGTTAAAATTTGCTTTAAAAAACAATTTGAATCGATTTTCAGAGTGGTTTAGATATTAAAATTTCTCGAAATTAATTGCAGCCAATATGAACCAATGGTTAGTGACGTGCTGCCATCTATTTTTTTTGTGAAGTATTTAAAAATGATATTCACTAATTTTATTTAGAATTTGCGAAATTTTAAGAGTTTAAATTATATTTTAGGATTGTATTATGTATGTAAAAATTGCAAAAAAGTTGCTTAATAAATTAAGCGTATTAAAATAATATTAGCTGCCACGAGAGCATGTCCATGAATTTTGAAATAGTAAAATGGGATTCGGAACCATCATGTCAATGCATTTGTATTGGACATATTAAATGAGTTACAATTTCAATTAAGTAAAATACGGGGACATAACAAAACAAGAATGGATTAGCAATGAAGCTATCTGAACCTAATTATTTACAGATTTTTACATTATTTTGCTAATTAAAAATTAAATCACCAGTTTTTACCCAACCGGGGATCGAACCTATGTAGCAATGCTTGAAACACACAGCCAATGAGAATGATCAAAAACCCATAGTAAGGCGGAGCTAAAATGACGTCAAAAAGATACTTTCCTTGACCCTTTCAAAAAGCGAAAAACGAGCACACCTTATATATATATATGGTCTTCACTATCCTTGATTGAACCCTATATAATAGGCAAGCGCAGTGGACTTTAAAAACCGCAAAATGTCCTCCCCCTCTTATTATTCACCAAGAAATTCAAGTAGCAACTTCGCGCTCAAGAATGTATATTGTAAAACAATCCCTATCAATGCTAATAAACGCTGATTAAATGAAATGTCATTGTTGTACAACTTCTGTTAGACAATGAAAATATTATGAAACAGGATTTATTGTATAAAAAAAACTCCGAAAAAATCTAAATTTATGGATATATAAAAGCCGGATAACTGATTATTTTTTGCAGATTTTGCCTAAATGGATTTTTCTCTATCCAACAAAAAAAGAATTTTCGAAATCAGATAATATTTTTTTCAAACGATCCGGTTAATTGAGAATTTCAGATAGTTAAATGCCGGATAACCAGATTTTTTTTTCAAATTGCTCCAAAGTGAAACAGCCCTTATCCAACAAAAAAATGTGTGCAAATATCTGAAGTAGAACCGAAATCTCGCGTGAACATACATAACAAAAATAGATAACAGTCGAATCTATAACCGCTCGACTTGGCGCGCGATTTGGCGGTTTGAATTTAAAGTTTCTGGCGGTTTTATTTTGGATTTTTGGTGGGCGCGCCGTGCAGTCGGTTAAATATACGTTGAATTGTTTATGTCTACTTCCATACACCATATTTCGAAAACAAATTTAACTGCATATGCAAGTTTATGCATGTTACCCTTTTAGTTTACACAAAAATTAGGTGGTTTCCATACTCATTATGTACACTATACAAACAGAAATATCTCAATAAAAACTAGTTTCAAAAAACATGTATCTGTACAACATGTACTATTAGATTATATAGTTCCTCGAAATAAGCTCTATAAACTAGTCCATTTATTTACTAAATAATATAAGCAAAACATTTCTCAGAAAATATTGGCAGAAAGCATTTTTGATTAGAAGAAAGCGAATATCTTTCGTACAGTGCTTTCGGAAATATACAAATACATTTTTGTAAAGTAAATAGAATTTTCTAAACGCAAATTAAGTTCGTTTTCTAGGAATTCTAAGAGCAAAATAAACTCGACATTTGATAAACTGAACATATTTATACTGCAACTTTAGTATTTCTGGTTTCACGCGTTGTCGCTTCAATTTAGTTATATTTATTATTTAAATTTAGTCGTTCTTTTAATGATTGTAAACAAGTCGTTATGTTAATTTGGTATTTTCCAACCATATTTTGACAACCCTGGATCTCCAAATCATTTGCACGGGATGTCCATGGTTTTTTTAACCGACTGAACAGCGCGCCAACCAAAACTCCAAAATAAAACCGCCAGAAAATTTAAATTAAAACCGCCAAATCGAGAGATTATAAAATCAACAATTATGTATTTTTTTTATGTATGTTCGCGCAGAATTTCGGTTCTAATTCAGATATTTGCACTATTTTGTTATTGTTGGTAAGAGGATGTTTCACTTGGGAGCCATTTGAAAAAAAATGTCCGGTTAGCCGGCGTTTGACTATGCGGAATTCTCAATTAACCGGACCGTTTGAAAAACAATATTGTCCGATTTCGAAATTTTTTTTGTTGGATAGAAAAAAATACACTTAGGCAAAATCTGCAAAAAAAAATCGTTTATCCGGCTGTTATATATCCGGAAATGTCGATTAACCGGAGTTTTTTTAAACAATTTATCCGATATCAAAATATTTTCATTGTTTAACAGAAATTGTACAACAATGACATTTTGTTTAACCAGCATTTATTGGCATTGATAGGGATTCATTTATTATATACATTGTTGAGCTCAAGTTGCTACTTGAATTTCTTGGTGAATAATATTAGGGGGCGAAGTCTTCTGCTAAATTAAAAACTAAAAAGAGAAAAACAAAAATAATCTTTTTTTAAAAAAAAAAGGAAGACCAACTTAAAGTAAATGTTCTAAAAAGTAAATAATTTTTTTTTTTAATTTTACGACCAAGTTGAAAAAAGGAAATATTTAATACCAATTTTATACTTATTACAACTTTTTGAAGTGGGTGCCAATTTACAAAAATCATACATAAATTTCGGCGCCGATTTCGAAAAGTTTTAATAAGTATAAAATTGATATTAAATAATTAATTTTTTATATTTTGGTCGTAAAATTAAAAATTGTTTTTTACTTTTTAGCGCATTTTCTTTAAGTCTTTTTTTTTAAAAAAGATTATTTTATTATAGCGAATATTTGCAAAATGCCGAAGTTGACGAGAGAAATAGAAACAATGTATATATATATATATATATATATATATATATATATATATATATATATATATATATATATATATATATATATATATATATATATAATACTGTTTATATGTTAATATAATGAAGTAACAATACTGTTTGTTTGGGTGGCCAAAGCGCATATAGCACTTGTCTAAGTGTTGTTGTTGTGTTAGCTATTCAGTATGAAGTATAAACATACATTTTCCTAATATAAACATACCATAATTTACTAATGCTAAAGAAATACCAAAAGTACTTTTTTAAATAAAATTAAAATCTTTTTGAATTATTAACATACATTTTCTAGTTGAGCGAACTTCGGATATAATCTACATGTTTAAGTTCCTTAAATAAAATCACATTTAAATTATGAATAATTTATATCAAAACATTTATTGTGTAAAATTTAATGTATTTTTGAAATCCAGAAATGGGTTTTTAGATGTATGCAATGCTATGGAAAAGGACTATTTTTTTCTACCTTGGCTCAAAAAAGAGTAAAGTGGTCGTGCATGTTTAGCTCTCGTTCCTGTGTCTATATTATGTTAGCTCAGTAACATAGCTTCGAAAATAGGCTTTAATTGTAATTCCTGTCATTTGATGATAAATTATTTCTTTTAAAATGAGCAACGTCGACTGAACCCTGTAACACACTTTTAAATTGACCGCTAGTTGCATCAATTGAATTTTAGGTTAACTATTATAGTATTGTCACGTAGGGAACCATGTACCTAGTTCTTATAATCGCCGCAATGTCCCTTTTCTTTATAAAAATGATTGCCATAAAGGCAATCAGTTGCTTCTAGGTCTGTTGTTTTAAAACTGGCTCGTGAAAGGGAAGTTTTCGAAGATTGCTTTATTACTTATACATTCTGGCTCTACAAAAAATCCTAGTAAATACCAGAGGTATATAGATTAGTATTTAACTATATTTTCATACTTTTTGAAAATTATTTTAATAATTACATATGATGTCGCATATATGGTTCTGCATAATGGCTTTAATTAATTAGTTAATTAAATAGGCGATTAGGGATTTTTTGCATATTTTTTTAATCGATCCAGGGACAAAAATAAAACGACAAAAAAATATTTAATTAATTAAAAAAGAAAAAATCATGCACTAGAGGTTTAACTAGCGACATGAAATAAATATGAGACGACTACAGCTCCACCTGTTGATAACAAATATAACTATTCCCTCAATATTTTTTTTATCTAAAGAATAACATCACGTGTTTCTCTTTGTTCCTGTGAAACCCGCATCGTACTTTTGTCTATACTTTTAAAAGTATTGAATGTTTACTTGTATTTGTACTTTTCGATCATCCTCTATAACAGATAAATAGATAAATGCCTCAGTTTTCGATGTATCATTTATTCCTGTGAAATACAGGTGGGTGGATACCTGGTTTATACATAAATTTGTGACAGGATAGCATGAAGAAAATATTTATTATAACGTCACCATGAATCATTGGCTTACAGTAAATATAGATATTTATATACATTCCAGATTTACAATTGAGAAAATAAGTACATTATACACTGTTAAAAATAGGTATTCAAAATTAAGTAAAATGTACTCATTTTTGAATACATGCAATGCTTATCATGCCTTTGAATACATGTTTCAATTTTGAAAAAGACATGAACTTAAAAATGAGTACAATGGGTCAAAATGAATAAAAAAAGCAGATTCTAGCCTACATAGGCTGCTTTTATAAATCACTTTCAATAAATACCGACAATTACAACAAACACTTACCGGGAATCGAACCCAGATCCTCAGGCACCGCACTACAGAGCCTTTATCGTGAAAATTCCACGGTGAATTGAAGAAGTTATAAACAGATGAAATGTTAAAAAGGTGTTCCAAAAGAAAAATAAGTAATATAATTGAAAATTGTAATAACCCAGTTTCCATTTAAGCATCAACAACAATCCATCAAACAATGTGAAAAACCATAATCTGAACACCTATTTAAAGTGTGTCAGTTTGCTTTGTTAAGATGGATTGAACAGAAACTGAGATTAGCAATAATAAATTACACTGCTCAGTTTTGTGAAAATACGATTAAATAAATTTGGGTACGTCATCGCTCATTTACGATGCAATTGTACTAAAAAACACGAATAAGTTCATGTACTCATTTTCAGCACCTTTTTGTTTTACAGTGTACAAGAAAAGATGAAATTTACCAAATGAATCAGGCAGTTGAAACTGCATAAGAAAATTACTTAACTAAACGGACGCCTATGAATTTAAATCTTTTACAATATTGTATACACTATGCTAACACAAAAATAAAATATAGCACCCTAAAAGTTATACTTTAACTACGAATTGAAAGTGAAATTTTATCCACAGTCATTAAAATCCACCGAGTCATGGAATTTAACTTTTGCCAAAAAATATATCATTTCTTAAAATATTATATTTTGTGTAACATTATATTTCAAAGTAGTGCTTCGTAGTCAAATACTATTCAATTGTAAATTGAAATATATATTTTTGTTCAGTACACAATGTAACAAGATTTTATTAAGATTTAAAACTGTACATGTATACATTGAAATGACAAATAAAATTACTTGGAAAATATATGGTAAAAATACGTATAAGACTAAGTACATGCAAACTGTTAGATACATGTAAGAATACGAATTAAATATTTACTATTACGAATTAAATACGAACTATATTTTTAATCATTAATAAAAAAAGTTTAAGATAGTTTAGGGAAAAAAATATAAGTATTTTCAACAATCCTTAGCGCTTTTTAAAAAAATAAGCTTAGAAAATTTGAAAAAGTCAGAAAATTTTCCAAAACTACAAAGGAATATTTTTTTAACTTCCACATTTTATTATATGCTTTAAGGATCTGAGAAAAAAATTTAATGAAATAAAATAAATATTTAAAAAAATCCTTAGCGCTTTTTTAAAAAAATAAGCTTAAAAAAATTGAAAAAGTCAGAATTTTTTTCAAAACGACAAAGGAATACCTTTTTATCTTCCATATTTTATTATATGGTTTAAAGGATCTGAGAAAAAACTGTAGTGAAAAAATATAAGTATTTTCAATAATCCTAAGCGCTTTTTAAAAAAAAATAAGCTTAAAAAAATTGAAAAAGTCAGAATTTTTTTCAAAACGACAAAGGAATACCTTTTTATCTTCCATATTTTATTATATGGTTTAAAGGATCTGAGAAAAAACTGTAGTGAAAAAATATAAGTATTTTCAAAAATCCTTAGCGCTTTTTAAAAAAATAAGCTTAGAAAATTTGAAAAAGTCAGAAAATTTTCCAAAACGACAAAGGAATATTTTTTTAACTTCCACATTTTATTATATGCTTTAAGGATCTGAGAAAAAATTTTAATGAAATAAAATAAATATTTTAAAAAATCCTTAGCGCTTTTTTTAAAAAAATTAGCTTAAAAAAATTGAAAAAGTCAGAATTTTTTTCAAAACGACAAAGGAATATCTTTTTATCTTCCATATTTTATTATATGGTTTAAAGGATCTGAGAAAAAACTGTAGTGAAAAAATATAAGTATTTTCAAAAATCCTTAGCGCTTTTTAAAAAAATAAGCTTAGAAAATTTGAAAAAGTCAGAAAATTTTCCAAAACGACAAAGGAATATTTTTTTAACTTCCACATTTTATTATATGCTTTAAGGATCTGAGAAAAAATTTTAATGAAATAAAATAAATATTTTAAAAAATCCTTAGCGCTTTTTTTAAAAAAATTAGCTTAAAAAAATTGAAAAAGTCAGAATTTTTTTCAAAACGACAAAGGAATATCTTTTTATCTTCCATATTTTATTATATGGTTTAAAGGATCTGAGAAAAAACTGTAGTGAAAAATTATAAGTATTTTCAATAATCCTTAGCGCTTTTTAAAAAAATAAGCTTAAAAAAATTAAAAAGCTCGAAAAATTTTCCAGAACGACAAAGGAATATCTTTTTTTCTTCCATATTTTATAATATGGTTTAAAGGATCTGAGAAAAAAATTTAGTGAAAAAATATAAGTATTTTCAAAAATCCTTAGCGCTTTTTAAAAAAATAAGCTTTAAAAAGTTGAAAATTTTTCCAGAACGACAAAGAAATACCTTTTTATCTTCCATATTTTATTATATGGTTTAAAGGATCTGAGAAAAAAAATTTAGTGAAAAAATATAAGTATTTTCAAAAATCCTTAGCGCTTTTTAAAATATAAGCTTTAAAAAATTAAAAACGTCGAAAATTTTTCCAGAACGACAAAGGAATACCTTTTTATCTTCCATATTTTATTATATGGTTTAAAAGATCTGAGAAAAAAATTTAGTGAAAAAATATAAGTATTTTCAAAAATCCTTAGCGCTTTTTTAACAAAATAAGCTTAAAAAAATTGAAAACATCAGAATTTTGAAAAACAAATACAAACACTTTTGAAATTGTTATGTAAAATACTTTTTTTATATAATTTTAAATACTATATTTTAAAATTTTGATTCAAATATAAAAAAAAAGTTTAGATGACACTATTTCCCCTTAAAACAATGTTCTTATAAATAGCTCCCTGTTATAAAGAAAACATTCTAAATATAAACAAAACAAATACCGTTTTGTTATAACAAATAATTGCATTTAAACACATTCATTAACGACACATGTTTAAAAGATATAGCTTTAAAATACTTAATTATATTTCTAATATTCTTTATTGTATTATTTATTTTATGAGAAAAAATCTATTTTATAAAAATAAATTTAAATTTTTTATTAGATTCAATTTCTAAATATTTACATTCAGAAATTCAAAAGTTATTTAAAGACTTTTCATTTATAGGCAAATGCTTCCGAAATCGACCTGCGTTAATGTATTTTCAATTTCTTATTTAATCACCTAGTATCCAGAAGGTTCAAAAATATAAATGTAATATAACTATAAATATAAATATAATATAACTATAAATATAAATATAATGTAACTATCAATATAAATGTAATATAACTATAAATATAAATATAAATGTAATATAAATATAAATATAATATAACTATAAATATAATATAACTATAAATATAATATAACTATAAATATAATATAACTATAACTATAAATATAAATATAATATAACTATAAATATAATATAAATATAAAATAACTATAAATATAATATAACTATAAATATAATAATAATATAATTTTATTGTTATGCTATACACTACAGAATTCAAGCACGACTATTTCAAAGGCGCTCAAATAATTGAACTCACACTGTTAAAAATAGGTACTCAAAAATAAGTAAAATATACTAAAATATAATTTTTGAGTACATTCGATGCTTATCATAGCTTAAAATACATCAGTTTCATTTTTTAAAAAAAAAAGTGCACTCAAAAATAAGTAAAAATAAATAAAAAGAGCAATTGCTTGCCTACATAGGCTGACTTCATAAAACAATTTCAATAAATATCAACAATTACAACCATTACTTAACGGGAATCGAACCCATATCCTCAGGCACCACAGCCCAGTGCCTTATCCGTTGTCCTAACACGGCGACGTGAAGACGTTATAAACATAATAAATGTATAAAGGAGTACCAAAAGAATAGGAAGTAAGATAATTGAGTTGTAATAACTCTGATTTCATTTAACCAATCGACATCCAATAATATGGAAAACCATCTTCAGAACAACTATTTTAAGTTTGTTTGGCCGCATTGTTAAGATGGCATGAACAGAAGATTTCCAATATTAAATCATTTTTGAGGAAATACGATTACTTAAATTTGATTTTGTCATCGCTCATGCAATTGTAATCACGGAAAAACGACATGTTCATGTGCTCATTTTTAAGTACCTTTCTTTTCGCAATGAACCCGTTATTAAAGATAGTTGTATATACATTTATGTGACTTTGAACAAGACGGTCCAACGTCTCATTGACTTAACATAGAAAATCGGCCCTTTTTCTTATAGGCCAGAGATTAAATGATACAGTAATAGAAAAACACCATTTATAAAAATGTCTTATTAGGGCTCATAAAATAGTAGCATATTTGCTATCATAGATGATTATTGAAGTTTTAATATCATGTAGTCCACATGAAAAGCGAGGATATATAAATCAATGGTAATTTCATTCTTAACTCTTCAAATAAATTAAATATTACAAATCCGAGTAAAATAAATCATTTAGATCAGTTGTTCCCAATGTCTTTTTTCTCCCCTTTGTAAAACTTTTCATTTATGAATAGTAGTTTTTTTTCGCGTATGCGCAACAGGACTGCTGCATACCTCCTGGGGTACACGTACAACTGGGTGAAAAACGCTGATTTAGAAGTATCCCCTTCTCACCCCCCCCCCCTCACCCCCCAACTCATACATCAACTTAAAAAAAAGTTTGTTTTTGTCAGGCAGTAATTACAACGTTAAAAATTTCATTTCAATTATGTACCATATCTTGGTTCAAAACAGAGATCTGCAGCAAATTACACAATAGTATGGTAGAATCTAGGTAGAACCAAAACTCCTTTTTCGGAAAAAAAACTACGGAGGTTTCATCGATAATTGGTACAACCCCTTTATCTGCAACCGAAATTGTCGTTGTCGCTACATCAACAAACCGGGTAATCCAATCCAAGAAAGACAACGACGAACAATGGCCTCCGAAGCCCAGTGGGTAAAAGCATTCAGCTATGAATCAGAAGATTCCCAGTTCGATCCCGATCGGTGTACTGGAGAAGAGAAAAGTAAAAATATTGTTATTTTGCGTTCGGAGGGTTGCCAATAATAAATACTACTGCTAAAATACTAAGGAAACTCGGATTTTGAGTTTTATGCAAACTTATGAGTTTGGGTGCAACGTTCACCACTAAATGGTATCCGTGGTAGCACCGTAAAATGGTGAAACTAAGCACCAAACGTTGGTTGCAGCTAAATGGATACCAAATTTTGGTGCAAGATCGTAATAATTTTGAACAGTGTAATATTCTTAACTTAGCTGACAAATTAATCAAACGATTCAAGTTGATGTCACGCATAGACTTTTATTTTTGATTTTGCTTACTGCATCCATTTTAATTTAAACGTTTTCTCCATTTCTAATTTTATTTTCCCCTGGGGGTACGCGTTCCACAGATTAAGAACCACCGTTTTAGAATAATAAAACCTGAAATAAGGTTTCGGAAAATTCAAAACGACGACGAAAATCGTATTTCTTAAGCAATCATATTATTATAATGCATATTTTTAGTATGTTTTGTTATAATAAAAGATCCAAGTAACCATATTAATACGTACCACGCAAACCAAGCATATTTTCATACTTAAGCAAACTGATATTTGGCATATGAAATATTGTTCTTCTTCTTTAGAAGAAACATGAGTAGTACAATAATGAAAAATATCCATACAATAATAATTTAAATAATATGAGTTGTTCCAGACGTCTTCCATTAAATTGAAAAACTTCGTAAAGATGATTCATATAAATCATTTCGTGCGTAATGTCATTCATCCAATTGTCTTCCAATACGCATTTAATATTCCAGTTCTTGCACAGATTTTCACATAAAAGTATATTCAGAAATTCTAAATAAAATTGATATATATATATATTTAGGAAAACCAGAAATAGTATTTCCACGATAAAATATACTTTGTTATTTAATAATATAATATTTATATTATATTCAGAAATTCTAAATAAAATTGATATATATATATATTTTTAGGAAAACCAGTAATAGTATTTCCACAATAAAATGTACTTTGCTATTTAATAATATAATATTTATATTATCTTACTTAAATTTATTTTACATAATAGTAGTGTGCGTGCAATGTAGTTAGTGTTGTGTGCGGATCTGTTAGACCTTTCAATTTTCAATGGTTTGGCTGATCCAATTCTACAGTTAAGACATACATTTAATGTCTCACGATAGTTGACACACCAAAAGGTTATGTGTCTGACGTTCTAATGTGTGCGTTCTCATATCCGTTAGACCTCTCACTTTTCAATGGTTTGGCAAATCCAATACTGAAAAAAGACAAACATTTAATGTATCATTATAGTTGCCTCTCCAGAAAATCTCTTCTCGCTGAATGTCTAATGTAAGTATTTTCATATCGATCGGATTCGCTAGACTTCTCACTTTTCAACGGTTTGACAAATCCAATTCTAAAGATATACATATATTGTATCATTATAGTTGACTCTCCAGAAAATCCCGTCTCGCTGAAGATCTAATGTAAGTATTCTCACATAGGGCAGATCCGTTAGACCTCTCACTTTTCAATGGTTTGGCAGATCCAATTCTACAGAAGACATTCCGTACAGCGGCTATCCGCACCCGACGAATCTCCCTGCGGACATTGCTGTTGAACCAACCATAGAGTATGGGATTGGTGACGCTGGATGACATGGCCACCAGATGACAGATGACGAACGCCAAGTAAAAATCATTGGGTGGTAAAAACGACAAGAAATCGAAATCGGCCATCAGGTTGAATGCATTCCAAGGCAGCCAACTGCAGGCGAACGCTATGGATATGATGCACAGGACGATAGTTGCCTTGCTGTTCCTGTACAGCTCCTTCTTCAGACGTTCAGACGTCCTTGGCGAGTTGGTGGCGTCGTGTCTCCTGACGCTTCTGTTAAGATAAGCCTTGATTCTCAGGTGGGTGACGGTCAGCACAATGCTGGGCACCACGAACTGAGCACACAGGATCAAGACAGTGTAAGACGCTCTCACGTAATTGGATGGCCACCGCTCGATGCACTTGTCGTACAGCACCATCCCCGCCAGCGAGACGGTCGTGACCGACTTCGAGAACAGGATGGGCATGGCCATGGCCACGGAGAACGCCCACAGGATGGTGGTGTACACCACCATGTGCCTGCAGTTGCCCTTGTTGACGCGCTTGCAGTTGCCGTTGAAGTTGATGATGACCTGCTGGCGGTCGATGGCGATGGCGGACACGGTGGCCGAGGACAGGAAGATGGTGACCCCTTGGACGAAGGGGACGCACCTGCAGAGGACCGAACCCATGACCCAGGTGCGAGAGAGGAGCTCGACCAGGGTGAAGGGCATGCAGAAGATGCACAGCATGAGGTCAGAGAAACTGAGGTTGACGATGAGGAGGTTGCGGGCAACGCGCAACCGGGAGTTGCTCATGATCACCAGGGAGACCACGAGGTTGGTGAAGATGCCGGTGAAGACTAGAAGGATGTAGCCGCTCATGATGGCAGCTTTTCTGTATCCTGTAAAAAAAGTTATGTATATAAAATATAACAGTTTATAAAACATAATAATGTTATTGCAACTTTAATGTATGTGGCTTAGAATAAGAAATACCTACGTCAATTTTAAAGAAAATTAAAAATATTTTATATATTTTTTTATAATTAATTTTAAACTTCCATATCTATAGAGACCAATGTTATAGGAATTATCTAAGCCTTCAAATCAATAATTCTTTAATTTCCGTAACATTGCAAGTAGGCTGAACCTTAAACTTTAAAGAAGCCAATTTTCGGAAAACTGCCAATTACGAAATTGGTTCTTCTTGTTTAAAGACACAGTTTCTATTTTACTCTGCTTCTCTTGTAAAAAAAGAGTTAACAAATTGATGGAAAAAAGTTCCTAGTAAAAATAGCGAGTATGTATTTCTTTAATAAATTTCAATATGTGAATGTTCCAAAATTAATAATAAAATCAAGTTTTTTCTAGGGATGAGTCGGATATCCGGTATCCGGCCTATCCGGCGCTTTTTAACTATCCGGTAACTATCCGATATACGGAAGTAAAGTTCCGGATATCCGATTTTCCATGCCGGATATCCGGATGAACAAAATATCGGAAAAAAAATTTGTGGCGATGAACTTTTTTTGTTCTTGCTTTAAGTATTTTCCTAAAAATCCTACCAATGTATTCACAGTGTGCAGATTCTCCCTTTAACCAATAGAGACTTTAAAAAAAACACTTTTTTTCAAATTTTTAAATTTAAAATTATATTTTTAACGAATCGTTATGGTGGAGGGTCATTATACCTCACAACTAATATAAAGTTGAAATAAAAATAACTTTCTCAAAAGTTTATATATTGAGTACCAAAATTGTAATTTGTTCTTGTATTGTTGTTTGTATGTTTGTTTTTGTATAATAGAAGTTGAAAAAATATATTAAGCATAAAATATTATCAACACAGTATACTCTTCTTTTCTTTTTATATTAATGCTTCCTTTTTAAATTCATAAAAATATAAATTTAAAATGTTTTTCAATTATTACGGTTTATTATAACTGTACGTGATATAACATTAAATAAATAATTGTAATTCAAATGTGTTCGATTATTCAACAATTTAAACAATTTAAAAACAAAAATATTCAAATATAATAGTTTATGCGGTTAATGTCAATTAAATAAGTAGGACGCCGTCACTAAAAGTAAAAGCATAGAGCACTCCAAAAGTAAATACTTATAGACAACTGATAATAAAAATCTTTAAAATCTCTATAGCAATACAATTCTTAACAATAATAATAATAATATGTTGACGATTTTAGGTATATCTAGAACTAGACAGAAAAGTCGGCCAATAATGATTAAAAAAACATTCTGTGTGTAAATCTGTCTCATACATAGCTGATATTTTGAAACACTTTGAAAACATATAAGAAAATCGAAGTTAACCATTCATTATTCAGAAAAATCTAATTTTTGTGAATAATAAAACTTTTGAAATCCGAGTATCTATACATTGATTAAAAAAGAATATCAACTAGAAAAAAATAAAACTTTTTATCGTACCTTAATAAAGCGACATTTCAACTTCAAACGGTGTAAAATCTTACTCTATTATATAATTATAAAAGCAAAAAGCATAAAAATTTTAAATATGCATACCGAACTCCATTTTTTTTTAGTCTTTTGGAAAATAATTATTTAAAAAAGGAATACTAACGCGCATTTATAAGCATTAAAATTAAAAAGAAAACGTACAAATATAAAAAAAATTGTGTAAGAGAATTTTTATGTCCATATAAGAGTGAATATTTTATAAGATTACATTTTACTTTTTCTAATTTTATTGGTTGCCTTTGATGTTTATCTGATTTTTTAATTTTTAAAAATATATATTTCTTATTTGAAATACTCTTTTTACTGAACTACTACATTTACAAAAGTTAATTAACAATTTCAAGACAGTTGTGGAAGTCTTATTACGATTTTATGTTTTAAAATAAAATCTCAATTAATGCTTTTAATTATTCGAAGAATTTTATAAAACTTGTTCAATTCAAAATAAGTGTAGACTAAATTAAATAAACTTTTATGTAAGTTTCTAGTTTACATTTTTTTTATTCGAATGGGTACGTATTTATATAGCATTTAAAAAAACATGGATTATAAAACAATTTTTAATGTTTTTTGAAAAATACCATTTATATGTTAATATTTTAATTCTATAACAAACAGATTGTATAGTTTTAAGATAATTTCTTATATTCTAATCTTTATTTATTTTCCGGCACTAAAAAAATTCTTTGAAATCCAGTTGAGAAGTTTACAAGAATAAGGGAGCAAGTTATTAAGTTATTTGATTAAAGCAAACGATAAATGCGAATTTTAAGTAAATCTGCAATTATTTTACTCCGCTGAAATATTCTAATCAAAATGTTAAACTAACAAAATTCTCTCAATTTTGATTGAAGGAGAAAGGGAAAAATACTTTGTTATTTCGTCATATATTATTAATTTAAACATATTTTAATTGCGGAATAAAAAATATGAAATGAAAAATTTCTTTTATGATTTCTATATAAGTACCCAATTCATTTTTTATCAGATCCAACTTTTAAGCATTTGGGTAAATAAAATACATGTTTCCAATTACCCCCGATTTCTAGGGTTATATATATATATATATATATATATTTATATATATATATATATATTGTGTATATATATATATATAGTAAAACGAGCATTGAAATTAGATAGAAAATAATAGTTTCTACTCTTGAAAATTAACTATTTTTTTAAATTTAATTTTAATAACTTTTTTTTTCAAGACAATCTTTACAAAATAAGCTAATGTAGATTACGTGGATCAAATTTTACTAGCGTCCGATTTTACTACTTATGGAGTCTAAACACGAAATAACTTCACACTGCATTTCAAGAAATGCGAACGTAAACATTTTAAAGTAGTTGAATTTATTTTAAGACACGTGCCTGACTCTAGGTCTCTTCAAGGTCCTTTCGGTACTCTCTGGAGCCTAAAAAGATGTTCCTTCTCTTTAGAACTCTTTAAAATCTTGAATAAATATTCTCGGATTACATTTTGTTCGCGAGACATTCTAAGGAGAAAAAGATTGGGATTGCAAGGAAATGCCAAAAGAAACTTAAAACCTTAATAAAAGCGTGTTTTAGGATCCCTTGAAGAAATAAGGATTTTAAATGTTAATATGATATTATTAAAATACAAATACGTCGTAAGAATACGCAATTAGAAATACATAAAATCCAGACATGTATCTGGAGATACATCTCCCTTCATAAGCAGAGATAAAAACGCCTGGATTTTATGTGTTTCTAATTGCGTATTTTACATACATTTGTATTTTAATATTCTTAACAGAATGTTTCATGCGACGAATCTTTATCTTAATATGAGATTACTTATAATTGAAGGCGGAAGTGGAAGAAGGGTTTAACTGACAAAAATCACTTCCCAAGATAAACAGCTTTTTCACTGACAACAATCCTGAAGAAAAGAGTCGCTTTCCGTTCAACATCTACTATTTGTCGCCAAGAAAAAAATTGGCACAATGCTTTTTCCTGTTCATCGACCGTGAGCGCGATTAATGGTGGATAGGTTAACAAGATTGGCGTGTTTTCACACGTTTGGAATTTATGTTCTATTAATGAAATCGAACCATTATAAGTGAAACATATACTTTTTGCTGCTCTGTATCTTCCTAAATTAAGCAGGGCCATAAAATTTTTGAGGGAAGACTTTTATATACATAACTCACAGACGCTCAGGCGATTTCACTACTTGTTTTCAATACTTGGAAGTTTAATTAGTTTTTCCTGAGCATAATTTTTTATTGTTATTTTTTAAATGTGTAATCAATTGTAAAGAGTTAGTTTGTAAATTGTAGCTAAAATTTTTAAATTTCAAAACTAGTGTAAAAATGGAATATTTTTATGAATTTAAAATTGAGTGCATTTCTGGAAAAACTGAAAATCCTTGGACGTAATTTCACGTCCATGAGCGTCGAAGGGTTTAAAGCTTTCATCTACATCAAAATCAGATTTTTTCAAAAATATTAGTTAATTCCTTCTTACCCTTGCTCCTTCAATTGTATTTTCCATTGTGAGGAACACTATAGTAAAACAACATATTTGCAGTGGTGAAGGAACCAGTACAAAAACAGTTCAATCTTTAATTAACTGGTGCTCTTTCACTATTAATTATCTGCTGAAACAGCTGTTGAAAAACATTTTACAATTATCTTTATATACAAACCAATCATCAAATGATATGTGTTATAACAAAACGCTTAAAAAAGTATGTCTGCAAAATACTTTTTTAAGCGTAGAATAATGTCTGAAAATCACGGCCATGAGCGATTTTCCCCCGTTACGAGTTTTCCACTCTTTTTTTTTTTTTTTTTTTTTTTGTCAATTATAAAAGTTTTGCCGTTTTGTTTGAGTGATTTATTTCAAACAGATCGTTGTCACAATTTTGAAGTGTTGAGGTTCCCATTTTTTTCCAGTAATCCATATTATTTTTGGTGTGTGGTGCAGGCTCCTAGGCTGCAACTATGTTGCCTATGCCTAAATCCGGCTCTCCACCCCCGATACAGCCTATCTGAATTTTGTAATTTTTTTAACTACTATTGCTAAAAACCATGCGTTTATTTACTCATCATTTATATTATTTCTGTAGTAAATATCCCTTTTACGCCCCTTACACGCAACGGATCTTAACATACAAGGTATCAAAAGAAAGAGAATTTAATGGACCGGTACCAAATCGTATTTTCTTCTCGTGTATATTACGGTGTTTTTTAATGCGTTAAAAATCACTCATTTTAACAGTTTTTATTTAAACAAGCCGTTGATAACGCTGCCCTCTGTGTGTTGAAGAAGAGGGAAGGGGTGTTCAAGCGATAATTATCACACTGGAATGCTAGTTATATGTATTCTCTAAATAAAAATCAGTGGCAAATAGCTCTAAAATGAATTGAAATGTGCATACAAATGACTAAGAAAGACGCTAAAATTTTAAACGAAGGAAACAAATAAAACAAATTAAACCTAAAATATAAATAAATATATATGAATTCATAAAATATCTTGGTAAAATATCCTTAAATAAAATGTCATTCTGTAACTTTACACATTTTAAGTCTGTCGAAAAGGGAATTTATCCGTTGAAATAGAAATAGTAGTGAATGTCCTTTTAAACCTTATATGTATTCTCTAAATGAACATCAGTGGCAAAAAATAACTGTAAAAAGCATTTAAATGTGTATTTAAATGACTAATAAAAAAACGGAAGTTATAAATGAAGGAAACAACAAAAAAACAAATTAATCGTAAAAATAAATATATATGAATTCATAAAATATCTTGGTAAAATATCCTTAAATAAAATGTCATTCTGTAACTTTACACATTTTAAGTCTGTCGAAAAGGGAATTTATCCGTTGAAATAGAAATAGTAGTGAATGTCCTTTTAAACCTTATATGTATTCTCTAAATGAACATCAGTGGCAAAAAATAGCTGTAAAAAGCATTTAAATGTGTATTTAAATGACTAATAAAAAAAACGGAAGTTATAAATGAAGGAAACAACAACAAAAAAACAAATTAATCGTAAAAATAAATATATATGAATTCATAAAATATCTTGGTAAAATATCCTTAAATAAAATGTCATTCTGTAACTTTATACATTTTAAGTCTGTCGAAAAGGGAATTTATCCGTTGAAATAGAAATAGTAGTGAATGTCCTTTTAAACCTTATATGTATTCTCTAAATGAACATCAGTGGCAAAAAATAACTGTAAAAAGCATTTAAATGTGTATTTAAATGACTAATAAAAAAACGGAAGTTATAAATGAAGGAAACAACAAAAAAACAAATTAATCGTAAAAATAAATATATATGAATTCATAAAATATCTTTGTAAAATATCCTTAAATAAAATGTCATTCTGTATTTTTACACATTTTAAGTCTGTCGAAAAGGGAATTTATCCGTTGAAATAGAAATAGTAGTGAATGTCCTTTTAAACCTTATATGTATTCTCTAAATGAACATCAGTGGCAAAAAATAACTGTAAAAAGCATTTAAATGTGTATTTAAATGACTAATAAAAAAACGGAAGTTATAAATGAAGGAAACAACAAAAAAACAAATTAATCGTAAAAATAAATATATATGAATTCATAAAATATCTTGGTAAAATATCCTTAAATAAAATGTCATTCTGTAACTTTACACATTTTAAGTCTGTCGAAAAGGGAATTTATCCGTTGAAATAGAAATAGTAGTGAATGTCCTTTTAAACCTTATGAGTTGAACACTGAGTCAATACAAAAATGAATTCCAAAAATTGAAAACATTCCGGAGTCAATTTTAAGAAGGGTTTCTTCTTACCAGATTATTATCCCTGGAATGTGATCCAAAATAACTTCTTTACAATATTTCAATTCGCTCTCTATCGATTTTTAGCATGAACATGTGACTTTATGGTATCAAAAGAATCATACGATGTCGAGAAAATAAAAGTTTTTTGTATTTGGTTCAATTATATAAAACAAACATATATATATTTTTACTGTTACGTTCTTGTAAATAGCTCTCTTTGTTGTTGTGTGATCAAACACCTTGGTTTAATTTTAACTCCTCTGCAGACCTCATAATTACTTGAAAATTCGCATACTTAGAAACAACTATAACAATAACAACAACTATAACAACAACAACAACAACTATAACAACTATTCAGTAACAATAATTAATAATTGATAAGGTTTACTTATTCTTAAAAAGGTTTTATTTTATATTCAAAACTCAAAAGTTTTAGAATTTCGAATCCGCGTAATCAGACCACATTCGCAAGAGATATTTTATGAAAGTTCCTTACAAAAAACATTGCAAGTTAATAATAGAAATTATAAATGAAGATTTTGTATATGTGGGTATGTAAGCACTCTGATTTCACTAGACATTGTATTTTTTTTAAAATTTCGTTATGGTTATGAAGATTTAAACATAAACAATATATCTAAGAAATAATCCAAATTTCATATGCCAATCTTGTATTTTCAAGACGGTTTTTTTCATTGATTTGTGTTGTTAATCTGAATTAATTTTTATTAAATTTTCCTTCTATCATGCAATGAAATCATTTTGAAATTGGAAAATTGTTAAAAAAAATTCATGTTAGTTGATATTTCTGGAATAAAACTGATATAACTGATTATCTTTTGACGTTTCTGACAAAGTAGATTTTATTTCGATCTAACAAAAAAATAATTTTCGGAATCTGCAATATTTGTTTGCAAACGGTGCGGTTAAGTAAAAATTCCGGATAATTAAATGCCGGATAACCAGATATTTTTTCAGAAAAATTGCTCAAATAAAACACCACCTATCGAACAAATTTTTTTTTC
Source organism: Troglohyphantes excavatus (assembly GCA_963932185.1). Lineage (NCBI taxonomy): Eukaryota > Metazoa > Arthropoda > Arachnida > Araneae > Linyphiidae > Troglohyphantes > Troglohyphantes excavatus. Next base: position 43,871,871 of record OZ010670.1, on the reverse strand, counting down.
CGAACATCTGAATAAGAACAGAAATCTTGCGCGAACATATATATAAAAAATTCAGAATAATCGAATTGATAACCCTCTTTTTTTTGGCGCGCTTGTAAAATTGATTGGCGCGCTTTTAAGTCGTTTAGAAATTGACTACTCTGTAATTCAAATGACAAAAAGTATCTATCGCAAAAACAATACGAAATTGGAATAAAGCTAGATCTATAACTCTTTTCAAGTGGTATGTCTCCTAGTTCAACATGGCCAATAGCCCACTGTGCAGCTCTAGTGCGACGTTGATTAACCAAACCAAACCCAACCTAGTTCAACAAATTTCTCACTAATGAGTTGAGAGCCCCATTTGCTCAGTTGGTAAGGCGTTCAGCTACTAATCAGAAGATTGGTGGTTCGAATCCGTAAAATGGACTTGACATAGAAAAGTAAAAAAGTAGTGATCTTGCGATCGGAGGGTTGCCAGCTACGCTACAAAAATACTAGAAAGTCGTCCAGAATATCCAACAAATTATACTGGCGTGTATACGGGACTGGTGCACGATCAATCTGATCGGGGTCCAAAGTCCCGACGTCTATTGAAGGCGTTGGGTGCCAGTTCAGGTGTTTCCTCGTCATCTGACCATGGTTCTAAAATAACGAGGTGCATGTATGAATGTGTGTGTGAATGTGTATGTGTTCCCGGGTCTTTCCTTCGAGATTGACCCCGAACTGTCACCAATAGCCCACTGTGCAGCTCTAGTGCGACGTTAATTAACAAAACCAAACCAACCAACCAACCAACCAACCAACCAAACCAAACCACTAAGGAGTTGAGTGTCATTCCACTTAACGTTATATTTCAAGGCAAGTCACAAACTTCAAGCGATCTCATCTCAAAACTCGATTTTGGGACTTGCACACTGTAAAAAAAAGTACTTAAAAATGAGTATCAAAACCTACTCATTGTTTTTTTATGTATAAGTGCATCGTAAACGAACGTATGACGTACTCAAATGCAAGTAACAGTGTTTCCTCAAAAAGTAGCAATAAGATTTAATATTGCTAACTTCAGCTTCTGTTCAAGCGATCTTAATGAAACCTTACAAACATAAAATAGTAATTCAGAAGATGGTTTTCCACATTATTTGATGTCGATTGCTTAACTTAATAGAAACTGAGTTATTACAACTCAATTACCTTACCTCCCTATTTTTTTCTGTTTATATCTTCTCAAATCGCCCTGGTAGTTTATCGTATAAGGCACTGGACTGCGTTGCTGAGGGCCTGGATTCGATTCCCGCTAAGACTTTGTTGTAATTGTCGATGTTTATTGAAAGTATTTTATGAAGACAGCCCATATTGACAAGCATTTACTCTTTTTTATTCGTTGTACTCATTTTTGAATGCATGACTTTGTCAAAATTGAAACTCAAGTATTCGGAGTCATGCATCAAATTTAATCAAAAATGAGTACATTGTACTTATTTTCAAGTACCTAATTTTATAAGTGGACCATTTATAAACCAAGCCGCTCAAATGTAGAGTCTATGCCTAAAATGTAATTACACACTCATGTAAAGAGGTCCTATAAAATATTGATCGTACGTTTCTTATTCATTTGGCCGCTTGCGCACCTGTAATTTATACCAGGTCCCATTTCCTATGCACAGTTAAATAACATCTCGTAGCCTTTCCAATTTGTACAAACATTCCTCAAATAGAACTTAATCAAAAGGTTCTGGAAAATTAATCCATGCTAGTCTCTACATCTACTTTACTCCTATAAAATTCTTGAGTTATTTTAACTTAGAATTTTAAAAGACTAGTTGTGCAAGACATTCTTATATTTGCGCATTTTACTTGAAAACAAGATGTCTACGGATTATGTATTATATACTTCTCCATTCGAAATATAAAATTTATATTTTTAATTAAAAAAGGATAAATGCCATCTTGAGAAAAGAATTTTCTTAAATTAATTGAAAAAATTCGCTGCCGTCTTTTTTTATATTTTAAGTACATTAAATTCTGAAAACTTTTGCTTTTTTTTATAAAATAATAAATTTTTATTTTATCTAAAAATGATGTGAAGAAATGATCTTTGAAGCTCTTTCAAAGTATTGATTAAAATAAATTATCGGATAACACAAAACGACCATTACTTTTTTATAAATAAAATTTAATGTACAGTAGTGCTTGAGTATTATCTTACGTTCTTAGAATTAGAACATAGAAATGCTTTCAAGCTTTTAAGAAGTTTGTTACATAAAAGAATTTTAACACGCAATTTAATAAAACTTATATCTGAGGTATAGAGGGAAAAGATAAAATTTCTTAAGCAATGTATTGATTAATTTTAATTTCTTCATGTGAAAATAAAAAATTGAATTTATTAGTTTTTTGATTATTTATTAGCAGTAAGTTTACAAATTTAAATAATTTTAAGGTCTATTTTTGATGACTTAAAAAACATTAAGTTCCAATTTCTGTCGAATTTCTTTGATTTGAAAAAGCAAGCATTATTAGGCCAAATTTGACAAAATTTCAATTAAAAATATATTTTTTAATTATATTTACAGAGTATAAGAATTCCAACATTAACATATAAAAGTTATTTTTAAAAATTAAGAAATTGCAATTCTTTTACCTAGGAGGCAAACGACAGTAAGTCCATTTCTTACTATTACACAGGGCAGCTAAACAAAATTTCATATGCCTGTAATTCTTTATCCGTATAATCCGGACATGTTTCGGGAGATACATCACTCTTCATCAGCATAAAATGTAAAAGTCTGTGTGTAATAAAATATAAATAAACCCAGAAATTTAAAGTGTTGCCAAAGAACAAAAAACTGAAAAACTATTTCAATCGGTTGGAGTTAACTGTTGTGTGTCAACAAGCGGGAAATACTGGGACCGCAAACGTTTGATTGACAATCGTGTCAATATTGCCAAAAATATGAAACGCCTCCAGGAAGTCAAGTTCAACTGGAGATTTAGGTTTGAAAATTAAATGTTAGTTAGAAAAATTAAATATATGACCATTTTCCCAAGAGTGCTTGGCAATGGAGGACTTCTTTATTTCTTGTTTAACAGTATGTGCTTTTTGCTCTCTTTGTGAAATCTCAATGCTCTCTTTGTTTGACCAATATATGACATGCCACATTGACATGAAATACTGTATATGCCCCAGTTATTAAGATCGTCAATAAGGTCTTTAAGTTGTGTGAAGGGGATCTTATTGATAGGTGAAAAAATGGAAAGCGAAGTGTACACATGTTTGAGTACATTCGATGCTTTTTATGGCTCCGAATACATAAGATTCATTTTTGAAAATAGCATAAACTCAAAAATGAATAAAAATGAATCAAAAAATCAGTTGCTTGCCTACGTAGGCCGCCTTCATAAATCTCTTTCAATAAATATTGACAATTACAACCAAGACTTACCAGGAATCGAACCCATATACTGAGACACGGCAGTCCGGTGACTTATCCGTTGTACTGCCAGGGCCACGTGCAGAAATTATAAACAGAAGAAATGTTAAAAAGGTTTGCCAAAAAAATTAGAAGTAAGAATATTTGAGTTTATAATAAATCCTTTTACATTTAAGATATCGACAGCAAATAATGTGTAAAACCAACTTCTTAACAACTATTTTAAGTTTACTACTCATTTTTGAAAAAGTACGATTACTTGAATTTAAGTACGTCATCGCTCATTTACAATGCCATTGTACTAAAAGAAAAACGAGTAGGTTCAGGTACACACTTTTTAGTACCTTTTTTACAGTGTATGGAGTTACAGTGTATATAAGTACCTTTTTTTACAGTTTATATAAAAAAGATACTCATTTTAAGTACCTTTTTTTACAGTGCAGTGTAAAAAATACTACCAAGTAGTATTTTATACATTTGTAAAGAGTGTGAAAACACATAATATCGCAATTTTAACCTGCAAAATCGAAACAATTGACATTGCAATTAGTATATCATACTTCCAAGGTACAAAATTATATATCGTGTTATGTGTATGTTATTTATTTTCAATAAGTCATGAATGGTATCACACACGCAATTGTAAAATATCGTACTATTTATACCAAACAATAAACAAAACTCACTGATACATGTAAACTTGACTTTGATTCGCATCTCTATAAATCAATTTCTGTCAAGTTTGACCCATCGTATTCTTGATCCATACCGCTTGACCTTTAGAAGAATACAAAACGCGTAAAGCTATTGTCCCGAACAGATGTTCAAAGAACAAAGCTTGGCTATCCACAAACAACTTGCACGCCGAAGGTTATTTACTTCGTACAATTGTTGAAAGTGCTTATGCCAAGAACACATATTACGATCGTATTCTACTCGCATCTGGTTGTCAATTCCTTTGTTTAGACAAGCAGTCGTTTATACTTGGTCTCAGCGGTACCTTCAGGAAGCAATCCTACGTAACATTATTTGGCCCAAAATTCAAATATAATATATATATTTTTTAATATTTAAACATTCATATTTATATTTAAGAAGTTAATGGTTGAGATGAGGAGAATAACTATTACCAAAAGCTATAATTAAAATAATAATATATTTACAGTTTTATTTAATTTACAGCCCTTTCGACTATCTTTTGGTTAATAAAGTTTTGTAAAGCCCTAATTGATAGAAGAGTATATCTGAGTAAAAGTAAATACAGGAATACAATAATTGACGATAATTTATTATTTAGTTGAGTTTGAATGGTAGAAATATTATTATAAATTTCAAATTTGTTATTAAATAAACAGCTTTCTAATATCAACACCTTAAAATTAATATTTGTTATATAATGTGTGTGAAGTGTTTGTCAATAATTCTAATTATAAAATGCATTATATAATTTATTATCTCTAGTTACTGCATAAAATTATGATGAATCGTAAACTAAATAACTTCGTCTCCCGGCATCGACATAAAGCATTGGATTAAATGGAATTTACATGAGTACAGTAGAGCCTCATTATAACAGACCCTATTACAACCACTGAACCAAAATTGCATAACCATAAGCAATGAAGCGTTATAAATTATTTTTAATTATAAATTTATTAGTTATAAATGTATTAATTATAAATTTATTAATTATAAATATATTAATTATAAATTTATTAATTATAAATTTATTAATTATACATTTATTAATTATAAATTTATTAATTACAAATTTATTAATTATAAATTTAGGAATTCTGAATTTATGAATTATAAATGTATTAATTATAAATTTATGAATTATAAATGTATTAATTATAAATTTATTATAATTATACATTTATTAATTATAAATTTATTAATTATAAATTTATTAATTATAAAATTATTAATTATAAAATTATTAATTATAAAATTATTAATTATAAATTTATTACTTATAAATTTATAAATTATACATTAATTTTATATTTATTAATAATAAATTTTAATTTTAAAAATTTATTAATTACAAATTTATTATATATAAATTTATTAATTATAAATTTATTAATTACAAATTTATTAGTTATAAATTTATTAATTATACATTAATTTTAAATTTAATAGTTATAAATTAATTTTAATTTATCAATTATAAATTTATTAATTACAAATTTGTTAGTTATAAATTTATTAGTTATAAATTTATTAATTATACATTAACTTTAAATTTAATAGTTATAAATTAATTTTAATTTATCAATTATAAATTTAATAATTCTGCCTTAATTTTAAATTAAAATAATAATTATAACTTTAATAATTGTACATTAAATTTAATAATTGTACATTAAATTTAATAATTGTATATTAAATTTAATAATTGTACATTAAATTTAATAATTGTACATTATTTTTAAATTTAATAATCGTACATTTATTTTAAATTTACTAATTGTACATTAATTTTAAATTTAAAAATTAGAAATTTAATAATTATACATTAGTTTTAAATTTAATAATTATACATTAGTTTTAAATTTAATAATTATATATTTAATAATTATAAATTTTATAATTATAAATTTTATAATTATACATTTAATAATTTTAAATTAATTATTTCCCTGAATTAAAAATGAGTCTATTTCTTGCATAGTATCAATTTATGAATAATAATTATATTAACTAAAAATCGTATTGTCATCGGGCTTACACAAGTATACTAAGTTCTAAGTTTATATGACATTTGCGTGGTATATGCGGTAAACGTTGAGTTAGAAAATTTGATGATACAATAAAAACAAAGCGAAATCAACAAAAACTTTTAACTTTTCATAAAATTATTATTCTAAATTCTCACCTTCAAACAGATGGTCGCTCTTATGTTCCTCTAAGATCAGAACAGCCTGTGTCAAATTGAAATTGAACACCTCCATGGTAGAATTCTTCGAAGAACTGCTAAAGATATCCATTTTGTCGAGGAGGTGCCACTCAGATCGATATACACAGTTTAATCCTGAGAAACGACAGCTTAGAAGACAGTAGCTACGATCACATGACACAGGACAGCTGAGGGGGTTACGGTACCTTTTCCTTTTGATAATTTACATCTGAAAAATAATTATGCAGTTTATAGTTTACACCTGATAAAATATTTCTTGAATTCAAATATACGCTTCTATATTCAAATATACGCTTCTATATACAGATGTACGCTTCTATATTCAAATATACGCTTCTATATACAAATATACGCTTCTATATTCAAATATACGCACTTTTAAACATGCATGCTCAATTTTGAAATTCGTCATCTTAAGATGAAACAGACGATTTCTGAATGCTGCAATGAAATATTTCGTCAAAAAGTCAGGAAATTCATAATGCGTTTTTTTTTTTTAAAGAATTTATTTTGACAAAAATGAAAACGATGTAAAATAAAGACCGAATTTTCGATTCAAACAAGGAATAACTTGGTCCGAAGTCACCCACGCATCTAAGATGGAAAATGGATGATGTTGTCTATATAAAATACAGTAGTTTGTAAGCTTAAAACACGAACATATACGAAATTTATTTTGCTTCAAACTAATTACACAAACAACTTTCTCAATTCGACACTCCAATTATTAAACGCAGTTAAAATTTTATATAAAATTACAAATATATATATTTATTTATTTATTTTTATATATATATATATATATATATATATATATATAAATATATATAAGTACATTGATTAATGTACATTGAACTATTTGAATACTTTTGAAAACGCATCGTCAAAAGTATATCAATTGATTATTTTTAATTGCTGAATGTATCTTATAAAGATGATTGATTTCTGATTGGTTATTATATTGACAATAAATTGATACATTTTTCACGAACCATTCTGTTGTCGATTAATTAAAATTACTGACATGGATCTGGATGGAAGAATAAGCGTGCGCGACCACTTTACGCCCTTTTGAGCTGCGGTAGAAAATAGGTCCTTTCGCATTATGTTTGTCATAGGATGATGGGTAAACAAAAGAATTGACAACCAGATGCGAGTAGAATATGTTCTTGACATAAGCACTTTCAACAATTGTACGAAGTAAATAAGCATTGGCGTGCAAGTTGTTTGTAGGTAGCCAAGCTTTGTATTTTGAACATCTGTTCGAGACAATAATTTTTCGCGTTTTGTATTTTTCTCAAGGTCAAACTGTATGCATCAAGAATACGGTGGGTCAAACGTGACAGAAATTGATTTATAGAGATGCGAATCAAAGACAATTTTACATGTATCAGTGAGTTTTGTTTATTGTTTGGTATAAATAGTACGATATTTTACAATTGTGTGTGTGATACCATTCATGGCTTATTGAAAATAAATAACATACACATAACACGATATATAATTTCGTACCTTGGAAGTATTGGATACTAATTGCAATGTCAATTGTTTCGATTTTTTGGGTTAAAATTGCGAAATTATGTGTTTTCACACTCTTTACAAATGTATGAAATAATATATTTTATTCACTGTAAAAAAAAAGTAATTAAAAATGAGCACCTGAACCTACTTGTTTTTCCTTGAGTACAATTACATCGTAAATGAGCGATGATGTACTCAAATTTTAGTAACCGTACGTCTTCAAAAATGAGTAGCATGATTTAATATTAATAATATCAGCCACTGTTCAAGCCATCTTAATAAAGCGACCAGACAAACTTAAAATAGTTGTTCAGAAGATGGCTCTCCACATTATTTGATGTCGATTGCCAAAATGAAACCTGATTTATTGCGATTCGATTATCATACTTCCCATTCTTTTGGCCCGCCTTTTTAACGTTTGTTATGTTTATAACTTCTTTACGTCGCCCTGGCAGTACAACGGATATGAAATTGGACTGATGTGCCTTTGGATATGGGTTCAGTTCCCAGTATGTCTTGGTTGTAATTGTTGATATTTATTGAAAGTGATTTATGAAGGCAGCCTAAGCAGGCAAGCAACTACAATTTTTTTCATTTTTACTCGTTTTTGAGTACATGTCTTTTTCAAAAATGAAACTTTTGTATTCAGAGCTATGATAAGCATCAAATGTAAACACGAATGAGTACATTTTACTTATTTTTGAATGCATATGTTTAACAGTGCACCATTCGACGAAATGTTAAATACTTATGCCTAGAATGAAAAATTATGTTAGTTCATTTTCAGATTTTCGTTATTAATACCACTTGGCAAACAGTCAACTCATTTAAGAACTACTTTTTTATATATACCCTAAATACTTCAAAAATTATATACGTAAACATTAATATTTATTAAAAGAGATTTATGAAGGCTGCTTATGTAGGCAAATAACTGCTCTTTTTATTCAATTTTACTCTTTGTACTCATTTATGAGTACATGTCTTTTTCAAAACTGAAACTTATGTATCCGGAGCTATGATTAAGCATCGAATGTAATAAACTATGTGTATATTATACTTTTTTTTGAGTATCTATTTATTATTTTTAACAGTGCGGTAATAAAAATGTTATATTTCATATTATGTATTCTAAATAACGTGAAGACTACGGATATCCCCATTCGTTTAACAATACGTAATTTCAATGACAAATATTCGATAAATATTTCGTAAAAACGAAACGGTGTTTTAAAACTGCATGTTGTCGTATGTTAAACTGTGACATGTTGGAATATTACATTTTTCCCAA